>JAQFZW010000331.1:0-70821 GCA_034687055.1 Heteromurus nitidus
TTCTCTCTGAAAATATGGGCTTCACTTGAAGGCTATTGTTTTCTTGAATTGTGTGAAGTTTGGATTGAACGAAGCTGTGCATAAACGTAAGCTTTTACATGCATATCATCTATATGTTCAGGTACATGTCTGGAAATATGTAGAAACACATGTATGTCTGTATAAGCATGTAAGCAGGAATGGTTGTGCTTGAATTTGAATCAGTTAACACAAACACCAGAAAATATAGTCGACACCAAAGGGTAATTAAATTCATCCTGTGATTTTAATCGAGTAACGATTAGAGTATGTTTTTATGGAATGCGACATTTTAGTTAGGAATCAGTGTATATGTGTACATAAGATTTTAGTCTGAATGCCAACGATGGGAAAAGGTTCATGATTTGCACAAATGATATGAAGGCTTTTTCAAGCTATATCGATTTCGGGCTTCCTGATGATGATAGATAGAGCAAATCCCTTATGACACGGAGTGATAGGTTTTTGAAATTTGAAGAGTTGAAGACTGATGAAGTTATCTTCCCATCTGTTTGTGTATAATAATATTAAATAGGAAATGAATGGGACAGGTGTGTGATACCATGATCCAAAAATATGCTTACATTTCATGAATAGACATATATACTGACCAATAACGTGACAGCTGATTTTAAAGTACGTCAAGTGAAGGATTTTATGGCGCCTTATGATAAATGTGACTGATAAGCGTGATGGAGGAGCGAATAGCCCACAGACGATTGTTTTCTCTCCTCGTCCTCGTGACGGAAAATTTGTTGTGGGTTCTACCTGGACAGTGCATGGACACTGATTTCACAAGTTTTATCTTTGGTGATGGCATCATTTTTTGTGGCATATTAGTTTTCACCTGTTTTGAGAATGTTATGCTGACGTTATTTTTCTGCAAGTTCTTTCTTTAGAGTTATCTGGTTCAGCTGATGTGGCATAAATTACACATGTATTTTGACAGTTTATGTGTCAAAGTCAAAAAGTCAGCGTTCTTGAATCATAAATTCCATTCTCGTGTTGGCAATCGAGAAAATTGCTGCAGCTTTTGTACTGTAAGCATCATCATTTCGGTTGTATCACCATATCTGATGTCATCTCCTTTCTCTTAAGAAAATAGCTTTTTGTCATCTCTCCATGGGGCACCTGTGCCTGAGCGGAATATTATAAGCTTTTCTCGCCGTGTGTGAATACATCTACCTCATTGTTTCAAGGGATGATTTAAAACCTTGAAAAGTATCAAGTTTACACGAAACGTGAGCATTTCATACGCAATTGACACATCATCGGCTTCGACTTTTTCCGCAGGGAAGGGAGATAGGGAAATCTACTAAACGAATCCATGTCGGGATTCATGCAGGTTTTTTTGGCCGGCCGGCTGATGAATATGGGCTTGACCTGACAGCATAGAAATAATATGATAATCATAATACAATGAAATGTACAAATTGGTTCTGGTATTCTGCTGAATGAACATTTATTTTGAGAGATTTCTTCACATCTTTAGCACAAAACATTTTTGCAAACCGGTACAGTTTGGGTTGTGCGAACACGAGGATTCTCTCTCAACAACAGCATAATAATTCCTCATGCTCACATGCACATGGCTGTTTACACGGTACGCTTAGTGATTTTCTATTGAAAAATCTCCTCCTGCGTTGGATGCGCGAAGATAATGCTGTATTTTTTACAAGTCATCTGAACACCAATGCTTCTGTTCACAACTAGTCAGCATCTTTTATATGATGTGATTGTTAATGAGATGATCCAATTCGATAAAAAATAGGAAAGGATATGATCTTTTAATATACAATGTACGCCATGCCGTGGCTATGTTTTGCTGCGCTGCAAGAAATTGTTTACGAGATGACAAGAAATTTCTCGTAGCATCACTCCGCACTACTTGTGACTTGAGCTATATAAATGTATGATTTTATATTTGTCTCTCTTAATCGTTAAGGAATTGTATTGATTTGTTAAAGCTGAACTAAGCAAGAGAGACGTATGGTGGATGATTTTGTGGTGGAGCCATTTTTGCAATTATTCGTTGCCAGCAAGGGGCACAATAATAAGAAGGAAAAAAACTAGTTATTTACGGATTAAAATTCATGTATTATCCCAAAAGTAGTCAGTAAATTGTAATGATAGTTCATTTAGTATACCCCGCCAGTGCAAAATGTGCATAATACCATATTTCGTTTTTTATTAAACTCACCTTGTGAAAAAATATTTGCGGGTGGTTAATGTGCAAGGAGCAGTTTTTGTTGTTGCAGGGTAAAATTGCTCAAGGGGAATTGAGTGAGGAAGATGATTGCTTAAAGACATTGTTACCGGAATGTGATTAGTATGGTGTGGGGATGGAGAGAATTTGCAAACCAAAACATAATCCCTGGCATTGGCATTGGACCGAAGGTGTGCACATGGCACAATGCATCAGCGTAATATTCCCTCCAATCTCTCCTCCGAAGATTGCATGTGCATTCCTAAACTTTTTACTGATGTGAAAAAAATTATGCACCTGTTCATTTAGAATTTACGTCACGCCTCGCCTCGACATCATCAACATCCAACATGATGGAAAGAACAAAGAAAAATGGAATTTCAATGTCGACTAAAATAACAAAGTAGACTTCAGGTATTATACTGGCTTAATTCTGTGGTTTATGTTGAAAAACCGTGTGCCAATACTTTTGGGCGCAGCTGGAATGTTATCATCACATTCCAGAAGGGAACTTGGCATCAGTATTTACGATTACCCGAACAAGGAATCTTTACGTATGAACGGTTAATTAAAATCTCGTTTGGGAACGTTTGTAGTAGTTTAAGTCGTGTAGAAACTTTTGCATCTACGTTTCGTTCACTCCGGGTGACAGGATGTATTTTTTGTTGATGGGATCAAGCAATCACAAAATCAGATTTTACTAATTGTTACAGAGCCCAAAAGCTTACCTTTCCAAAATCACATATCTAGCGTTTTACAACTCTTGTGCGTGTCGGCTGATGATCAAACGGGAAATCTGGATTAATTATTTGATTGAAAGGGGCTCGTTATAGACTTGTAGAGGTGCTATTTAGGAATATGAAATGCACGGTAATCATCATCGACAACAAAAGAAAAGGTGTGGGTCCGGCGGATCCATTGTAAAACGGTAAATAATGACAGAGAGTTTAATTAAAATATCAATCACATGTGGCCACATGCCAATAAACACGCCATCGCGCATCCCATTCAAGCAACTTCTACTCTGCGGTAGGGCATTTGTAAAGGTTGGAACATGACAATTATTGATTTCCATGCGCAATAAGAATTTGCATTTACATCCATTAAATCAGGTAATTGCTGGAACCCATCCATAGTCTACTATCTCTTATTGTTATTGTTTCTTTATGGAACAGTGAATTCACCTGTGGTTTGCCAGTGCAGGTAAGTTCTCCTTTGTACGAGGGTGATGACGGTGATTTTCAACAAAAATCACCACGTTTTCTCTAATGACTCATTATGAGGGTGTGCCAAAAAATAACCGTACTTGACTGTTTGTGCCTGAAATGTTTATTGTCGTTTTTCTAATCAAAGCACTTTTTTGTGTTGATTGTTGACTGCTTACAATGATGTCATTAATCTAATGTTGTATTTTTTTCGTTCCTGTTTCAGACGAGAGGGATGCCATCCAAAAGAAGACATTTACGAAATGGGTGAACAAGCATTTGACCAAGGTAAATTCATTATTAAAATGAAAGTTAGGCTAGATGAATGAAAATGAATGATTTGTGTCGACGAGCGCGCTCTTTCGTCACAATGCATATTGTCACATTCTTGGATAAGGATGTATGAAGATTGAAGATACTTCACACGCATCATATCTTCAAAAGATTCTATATGATTGGAAGATTTTGCCACGCCAATGCTATAGGCAGTGGTGACTATATTGCATTGGTCTGGCTCAATCAGTTTAAGATTGCTTTCATGCCCACTCCCAAAGCCCAAAGTTAAGATAAGTTTTGAGATGCCTCTAATTCGAAGCTGGGGTTCTGGGTACTGTTTTTTACATAACGAGGATTACGGACAAGGAGTACCCGGTACTGGTACCTCTGTCACAAAAATATTATGAAGAGTTCTAAGCATAAGTAGTATCCAAACGTTTTTTATGATGTGCCTTGAAAGCTACAAATCTCGCAATAAATTTGCTGATTATGTGCATCACATGAAACAATGTAGAGAGTCTATAATACATTGGTCAAGTTAATTCAAAACTTGTACCTTGTTTACTCTTAAAAAATTCTTAGTATTTTTCTACCTCAAGTATATATGTTACGTATGTTTAGCAGCCTCGTCGAAATATCTAGTTTGTCGCGCTTCTGTTATGTACCAAGACAAAGAGACGCACTTTACAGCGAACATAAAAGCTACTTTCACTGAAGCACTCCATATTTGGACAATTGAGGTCGTAGGTAGCCAAAACTTAATGGAGGATTCTAAGAGATATTTTACAGCTACGCTGGTTGATAATTTGAGACAAAAAAAAGTTTGTATGTGTGCATTCATCGTCGCTGTTTTCTTGGCATGTAACATTTCATAAGTCGGCTCTTATGTCATCGTGGTCATGCATCACTGTCGCATCACTGCTCTCTGCATATAACAGTTGAAAACACGAAAAAATACTGAGAAATGGGTTTGAGTCTGCAAATTTTAGGGTGACTTGTCTGATGATTCGCTACGCTTGTTTATGTATTTCCATAATGTACTGAGATTGTAAATAACATTCGCACATCGTAATTGGCGTACTTTTTTATTTATTTTCCATTGGCCCGTGTGGAATTGTGGATGTGGATTGAATCGCATTCACAGTGACAATTAACGACGAGATTAGCTTTCGAAATATATATAAGCACCTCGGTCGGTTGGTTTGCTTAACCCACAAAAAAATTCCAAATTGGTAGAAGAACAGTCATTAGATTGCATTCGACAAGACATATTCTTCATGCAAAATGGAATGGAGTGAGCGAGAAGACAAGGTGATAAGATAATTGGTTTTTTAAAAATCTCTCAATGACAGCCAATTACGGTGAAAATACATGAAATACAACCTGTTCACGTCCATCTAGGGACTTTATTATAATGACACTTTATGGCAAGTGGAACTACAAAGAGATACGAACGAACGTATCTTATCACTTTTAACACCTTCTAAAAATGTAAAAACATACATCACATTTTCCTAGAATGTGCTTGTTGATTGTTGACACATGAGAATCACCGATAATAATAGAACCAATCCGTGTAATTTGCCGTTATAAACAAAAAACAATGAGACCGTATGAATCAAATTCTGGTGGCAGCTGATATTTATGATTTCTCAGGGACAATAATAATATTTTTCGATATGATACCGTCCTTGTCCGACTGACTAGAAATGATGGGCAAAAGGTTGTGATTGATATAATTTATGTACAATCTGAAATATTGGTCAGAGGGACCATTTTCGTTGTCAAATGTCAATGCTTAATTACAATGAAATGGATAGTATGTCTGAGAAATTTATTAATTATCATTATCCCACACCTCCTCTTCCATGTCAGTTTACCTGCAGACTTTCGGTGTTTCATGTCATGTCATTTTTTTGTGAAAAGTGAAGGTTGTATGTATAACAAACATTTTTTTGCTGAAATCATGCATAAATATGCAAAGCACGTCTATAGTAGTAGTAGTCGATCAAGAGACACAAGAAGGCGTGTTTAATATGCGATGATGACTATGACGAGATGATGCACTTTTTTCACAAATCGCCATTGGCGAGCAGTTAATTTGCATAAGGGAAATAACTCAACCAATATTAGTATTATGAGAGTTAGCGTCAAACCACAGATTTCTCATGTTTTGAAAGAAGCAAGCTTTAGTTCTAGGCTTCTGTTCCGCCTGTTTTTCCTTCAGACGAATGTAATGAATTGTAATTTACAGACCAGTTTTCTTCTGCTAGAAACGATAGCTGAAAACGATTGTAAACATATTACGCAACATTTTCAGGTAGTTTTTGCATGCGAGAAGATTTTACGATAAGATGTGCATAAAGTCCTGTCCTGGAAGAATATTTTTGCAGAATTTTACGAGCGGCCTGTGGGAAGTGTGCCACCAGGGAAGATCTAACTTTTCAGAGATAAATTCTCATTGAAACTTGCAGCATGCATTACTGACACAAATTATTTCTCAAACATACACATAATATCTGGCTTGCGTGCTTAGTTAAAACGAGACGGATTTTTGCGTCGTACGAAAAGGGAAAAATATAAAATAAATTGGAAATTATTTGATTCCGTTAATATGCACCTTGATTACATGTCGCACGTCATGGTTGATGTTTATGGCTGTTCGCTTTCCATTGCATTCTGCAGTGAGCACTCTTCTTTGTTTGTTAAAACGAAACATGCAACCGCATTGTGTACATTGTCACATTGTAGATTGGAGGCAGATTTTTAACTATTTAGTTCATTTTACTTATTAGTGCAATCTTCTCCCTTGCTGCTGCAGTTGCGATGTTGACGTGTGAATGACAAACACGCAAAAACGAATCTCTAGTAAATTAGGTCACCATTTCCTTTCATCATGATAAAACAACACATCTTTTTATACCAGTTTGCAGTATTATTTGTATCACAATACGCAATGTGAAAAGGTTATCACTGCGGCTGAGCTGCATGCATCAAACAGTTTTTTTCTTGAAAGTGATGCAAAGCTCGCCGCTGGTCTTCTCCAGGCAGCCACGACAAAAAAATGCTGTTTTGATGAGCCAGAGCAGAGTTATGTACAGCATAAATCATATGAAGTAACTAACGATGAATAATGGGCTCATTTCAAAATTACATGCCTTAATGAAGTGAAAAGGAAAAGACCTTGCCACCAGCCAACCATAAGGTACATTCCTTTTCATTAACGATGGAACATCCATCCAACCACTCCAATTATATTTTTTCTTATTTAGTCTGTCCGCTTCATAGTGATAACTATCTCCCAGTAATATAACGTATCCGGTACCAGACACTTTTTTCACTCGCTTTTAACAAGAAATCTGTGTCAGACTGGTGATGATGATGAGTATTTTTTATAACGGAAATTAGTAAAATACGTACTTGACTACCTTAAATGCATCATGTGACTCACGTCTAGAAATAGAAAGAGTGAAAGAGGAAAAAATGCGAGTTATTATTTTTTTTACTCCACACTCGCTGATTGACACTCTACGATCCGTCTCGCGTGTTTAGCAAATGACTGATGAATTTTCTCTAAAGGTAGCAGCGCCACGGAGGAAAAATTTTGGCTATGCAAATAAACATAAAAACATCTACCAGACCAGGTATGCGAGGCACATATGCATTTGGTGATTTGTGAAAGCATGATTTCGTACATCGTATAGTTCAGTTTACTTAAGGGGGTGATGAATCAAGCAGATCAACTAACTGCTTGTTTTTTTCTTCATCGTGTTTTTATAACCCCAATAGACTTGCAAAATCGTTGTGAGATATTGCGCGTCAGCGGCAGTGGCAAAGGTAAATAATTTGCCAGAAAAGGATATCAAAAACGACTTACCTCAAGGGATTTAGAAAACAAATGAATTTCGCATTACCATATCGGTCTTCCTGCGAATGCAATAGCGCTCGAAAAAAAGAGAGGGAGAGGGAGATGGCGAGACTCACAGTAGGAAAATCATATTTTTATACTCCCCTGGCTAAAATTAATATAAATCTGTATGGTAATGAGCAACAGCAGCATATGAAATAATGACACATGGATATGGAGGCATAATGAAGATGAGCTTAAGGTAGAATCGGGGGACAATTGATCAAAGCTTAATTTCCACAACGTAAATCCACCTGTGGAGCTAATGATGAATAAAAATGGCTGTTTTGACAATGAATCTTTCACGTGCTTGTGCTTTAACGATAATTAATAAAAGGAGAGGGATATAAAAGCACACATTACAAGCTGACTAATTGCCAAAATGCAAAGCCAAAAATATGGATTTTATATTAGGACTACGAAGGTTGGAGAGGTCCATGTGCCATATGGCATTATCGACAACCTTTTTCCCCAATATCGAAACCACTCTGGTCAATAACGCTTTAAACTATAGTTTAAAGGTGCGCACGTGTTTCTCGTAGGTGGCAAAGATTTCCTCTCTCGCTACTTGAAACTTGAGATAGAAAGGAGATGAGAACGCATCTGCCCTTTACCGAGACTCAGAGATCCTGTCGTATCAAAGTGATATCATAACCAAGAGAATTTATGGCAATATGGCATCTAAAGTCGTACACACACATACTGTTATTAGCAGTCGTAAATTTAATATTTAAGATGAAGTTGCGTAGTCAAAATGTTCAGGCCAGATTAGGTTATGACGATGGCAATGCGTGTGCTGTACTCCGAGATGGAAGATGAAACAAAAAAGTGCGTAGAGAACAGACTTGAAAGTTCAGGTGGAATTGGTAATAGCTTTTTGTAGGCAAGCCAAATCGGTTATTGTGGGTGGACTTCATTTCCTGCCTTCTCACTCGTGTAATCTGTCTTTCCATTTCAACGTCATCTCGCTACCACCACCACCACACACGAGAGAGCGTTTTTTGTACAATGGACACTTTAACATTTTGACGTTTGTGGGATTTTGGTTTGGTACTTCCATTCATGCATGCTCAAACAGAGGGGAAGGGTTGATGGTGAGCAATCATATTGATAATGATTACTCTGTGGATTGTACAAAATGCTCATTATATTTCTTTTTGTTCCATTACTTACACTTCTGTTGTGACTTGTGTGTTCTCTCATCTGGTTTCTCTCTCTAGTTTAAAATGTTTCTGGGTCATTGTTTAGGTGGATACTATGCGATTATTCTCGTGAATGACTATTTGATGATGTGACAGTGGAGCGTATATTTTTGTTAATTTCCACAATCAAACAATTCCATTGTTTTGGGTGACACGTGCATCACTATGAAAAAAAGGTACATGTATGATGGATTACTTCATTTCGTCGGAGTTCCTTTGGAATCTCCACAAGTCCGTTCGCATGATATATCATTCACAAGCAAATGCATCGGATTAAGTCAGCTTATAGGGTTATGTGTTGCGTCAGTGGAGTCAAGTGATGATGGACATCTGCGTATCTTTAGGTTTAGGCATAAAGGGATACTTGTCAAGTGGAATTTATTGTGACAAATTTTAATGCACTGTGATGCTTCATAATGATGACACGAAGGACAAGAGTCGTATATAGACAGAGGAACATTTTTACGTAATATGATCATCCCAAATAGTTAAATTCTGATGAAGATGACGACGAGAGCATATAACAACAACATGCAGATATTTTTCGAAAGAAGTTCTCCACTTCAGTATCAAGGCATGATGAAAGCAAATGTGCGAAAATATTAAATGGAATGGCACTCGATTTCTTTTCGCCTTGACTTGGTGTTTAGACTCACAGTGCAAAGGGTTGACATGAAATTTTGCTAATGACTGTCAGCGTTTTTTTGGTGGGGATATGATGAGATACGATTAAGGTTTGTGTGGGCGACTCAATGAAGATCACAAAGCCAAATTTGGCCTTTGGGTGTGGGGAAAATGGAAGTAGGTCTGTTAAGCGTTGTTTGCACGGTACGGACTTTTATGTCACTTTTTTGCAGATTTTGCACATGCAGATGGTTTCTCCTGAATATTATTTACTGCACCTTATCCATAAGCAGAAATGCGGCTGCGTGGCAGTGCGGGGGAAGCATATATTATGTAAAAAAAATTATATGGGAAGATGGTCAATGGGAGAGAAGAGAGACGACGTGCTTTGCATTTTTACCCCCCCATGGCATTGCTCAGTTTGTAGGGGAAGGTCGTTCTAGACTTCCACGTGTGAATGTCTGTGTGAAGAAATTGCTGAAATGCCATTAAATTCGTGCGCTCAAGGGGAAAATTGAAGACGGAGAAAATCTGGAAATGGGCATTGTCTCCGAAAACCAGATATTTCATCTGGCTCAGTGGGCCGGCGTAGACAGAATTATCTGAGATAGCATTTCCACCAACACGATTTTCCACTTGTTGCATGTAGTTTTACTATTTACTGTCATAAAATAACTTTTCGTAAATGATGCTAATTTACAAAAAACATTTATTTTTACAATGCTGCTAAAAGGATTGGAAGCGGGCTCAGGTAAAAGATTTACTGATGATTTTGGAAATTCCTCCAGAGTGATTTGCATAAAGCAGTAGCGTTATGTGGATTAAATGTGGCTCATAATTGGTGTTTTAATGTAAAATAAAATGTAGAGAAATGTATTTTGATTCGGGAAAAATTTGGTTCTTTGATACTCGTAGACCTACACGTGCCTTCATGTATGTTCGGGGTCATGTTTTTGCGATACATTATCAGTAAGTTTTGTGTCGATAATACAAAAGAATACCAGTATCCTTTCAGCCTTTCACTCGATTTTCTTTTGTAGTTGTTCAAATTTCAAGTATTTAGTTGCACTTTTGGTTTATCTGGTCCGGTTTTTGCGAAAATTTTATTTGCAAGTTATTTCAAAAGCTTTTCAGCAGTAGACTCATGTACAGCGATAGGTGCTTCAATCGTGTGATCCAGAATATAGAAACGTAGGCGTATTATATATGTACACGTTTAAACTTATTTTGAAGATGTAACGAATTCTGGAATAAAAGCATGCCCTCAATGATATATTCATCACGTTCTTTCGTTTATATGTATTCCACGTGGTATCATAGTAAACTGTGTGATCTGCATATTTATGATGATTAAATTATCTGTTACTTTTATGTCGATTTCACAAAGTGCGTACGATATTTATAGCATTTGTATGTGCCATCGTAGTTTTAATTGATACGATCTAACATGTCCTCATTCGTATGTGAGATGTGTACGTGAACATGGCTAACCATGTCCGCAATTTGTTTCTTATATAAAAAATTAGTGTGTTGAGATTATTTTCACAATGTTTTGTGCATCGCATCATCCAACATAATATTAAAATGCACTTTAGTTGCCAAATTATACGTTAAGCGCTACGCTTGTTCGCATGTTGTTGTGCACGTTTTTTACGTGTGCGAAGTAGATATTTTTTAAATGAATTAAAAAGCTCATTGGGTTGTTTTCTTATGTAATTTTTTTCAGTGTGGAAAACGCGTGGGCGACTTGTTTGAAGACCTTCGAGATGGCCACAATCTGGTGTCACTGTTGGAAGTTCTGTCCGGCGAGCACCTGGTAAGTGAAGCGACGTGTGTGCGCCTGCCTGCTATATGTGTTGTGTGCTCACAAGATTCTCTAAAAACCAATACAAAAACTCCTTCAGAAAACCATATTTGGGTTGAGAGTAATAATGTAAATGAAAGCAACCTGATACATCAATTCGAAGTCAAGAGAGGAGCATATGGTGGCGAGAGCAGAGATTATTGTGGAAAGCTTAATATAAAAACACACATTTTGGATTGAAGGTGGGATCCACAAACTTTTTCATTGATGGACACAAGTTTAAAGAAAAATGGATGTGATGTGATGAGCATCGTGACGGAGTAATGAATAAATACCACCTACCTTGCAGTAAATGAATCTTGTATAGGAAGAAAATTTACGACATTAGGTTGTAATGGTTGGAGAGCCTTGTCAGCGCAAATATTGATCTAATGGGTTAAAATTTAAAATAAGGAATAGATGAATATTTCCACCTCAAAATCAATTTCACCTTCGCCTTTTTTCGGTTTGAAGGACAACCCATGAAACACAAAATTGGGAAGGGTTTCATGTAAACATAAAGATGTGTTTCATACAACTAAAGTATGTATTGTGTACTTTTTATACCTTTAGCCCAGAGAAAGGGGTCGGATGAGATTTCACATGCTCCAAAATGTGCAAACCGCATTGGACTTCTTGAGATATCGGAAAGTAAGTGGGAAATGTGCCAGCAATGTTACACTGGAATAAATAAAAACTTCACACTTTACACAAGTATTTGAATGCACAATGTTACTTGTTTCAGGTCAAGCTAGTAAATATCCGAGCTGAAGATATTGTAGATGGCAATCCGAAACTCATTCTGGGACTGATATGGACCATAATCCTCCATTTCCAGGTAAACCGAGAAATTACTTTAGCCCTTTCGCTTTGTACTATTATTTTCCTTCCGTGAAGAACCGAAGCAAAACTAAATGTTCACGAGGACGACTCGATATATACCTACCGCTCATGCAAAATGATTTAATGTAAACAATTGGGAAATTGCCTATCCATTCCGAAAAACCTCATATCATCGGCCTTTGACATTTCCAGCTACAAAATATGCTTGTTTTTATTATTATGCTGCACGAACATCACACATTCTTCTTTCGTCTTCCTTTTCTCCAGCTGGCTGCGAGAAGTTGTAGAAAGGTAAGAATTATACTGTTCAGTTGTTCGTTTGTTTTGTTATGTATGCCTAATGAGGGGGAAATTGTGAAATACGGATAGGTAGGCTGACTCGTTTTAGGTATTATGGCATTTATATGGAACATCGTATTAAATTCACATTACTATAGAGCACTTTTATGAATTCCGGTCTCGTTTACTCGTTTACTCAAATCTTCAAGACTGACAGACTCATATATTGTTTGTCATGTTTTGTTTATGACACTGAAACTGAAATACTTAAATCGATTAGTAGCATTCTAAAGGTGGCAGATGTTAGCAGTTGTGAGGGTATTGAGAAGCTAACAATGCGGAATAAAAGTATTATGCACACTAAATGCAAGTACTATCAAGAATTTTCTAACGTAGTCTGTAAACGAAGTATCTTATTATTTTGGCACAGAGCGGTACGGCTGAGATATGGTAAACATTATTGCGGAGAAAAGTTCGGCATTTGGTTTCATTCCAAATTCACGTGTTTATAAACATAAGGAAGCGTTCCATCCATTCCTTTACTACAACCGCCGCTATGCGAATGTGCTCACCTGTTCCTGGAAATATGTAACGCTAGCTCTACTGACTTGGTAGTCGGTCTATTGGAGCATGGGGAACAATTTCACATGTACTGTTCATGCGAATGAGAACTACCAATTTTCTATAAGAGTTTATAGTTTATGGTAAAAGAATATTCATAGCTGATCCCATTTCCAAGTGATAGGAACTTCCAACTCCAGTGTTCACAATGTGGAACGGAAGCCGGTGCATTTCTCACTGAGCTAATGTTCTTTCTTGCAGTTTTTTGTGCTCGTTTCACAAAATGTTGGTGGCCTAGATTCAACCATCGTGGCGTTCTCGGCTGGACATGTTCCTGGAGAACTATTTGTGAATCGGGTTGTGGCAGTCGTCGTAGTGTGTGACAACTTTTCTCAACTTCATTCGATGCCGCCATATATCAACATGCTCCATTTCGCACACAAAAAGATAATTCTGAGCGTCTTCGTAGCCATGTTTTTGTGGATCTGTAAGGTTTCTTGGGAGAGCTACTTCCCAAAGATTGAAGTCACAACATGGAAGATCCCGTTAGTTGCATTGGTTTCAGTTTTATATACGGTCTTGGTCATCATACTCCACGATGTATAGGAGAGGCCCCACGAACGGTTGTAAAATGCAACCTGGAATGAAACGGGGAATTCATCTAAATCAGCATTTGTCAATACAGTATTCTTGTGAGATAGTGTATCAAAGAATTCTGTAAATTCTTGCCACATCACATCATCGTCATGTATCATTTCACTACAGTGGACATTTTTGATCTACAATCCCTTCCAGGCTTACTTTTGGCAAGCTTATCAGCAGGGGAACGTCAACAAACCAACAATTTGCGGATCAGAGTACATGATTTGTGGACAAATCATATCTTCTTACTCTTGCGTTTGCTTTGTTCCCTGACAAGTGGCACACTGCACAACTTGTACTCATATTTTTGCCTACGGCTCATCGCTGCACTGAAGTGTGTTTGGCATTTGTGTGTTGTATCAACTTTTGCACGAATTTTGGTTCGATTGGCTGGTTATAAAGTAATCTGGGAACTGCTTGTTATTTGTTATCTTCATGAAATTGAATCAGCGGTGGGATTCAGCTTGCCTTCCGCAGATAGACTCAATCACAATCACGTTTTACAAGCTTGTGGTGTTGTTACCTGTGAGAGCCATGGCTTTTGGTTGAAGTTAATTGAAGCAGTACTTTAGGGACAGTAAACCCACCATCAATACAACCAACCTAATCAATTTATTCAAAGTGAAATTTGCGGTGAGTGAGGCATGTGAATACCCTGTATACATAAGTAGCAAATTGTTGTTTACATTAACACTATAACCATGTGCCACGCATGTTTTATGCGAGTGTGAATTGTGAGTACGAGTTGAATAAAATGGTTTGATAATGTGGCATTGAGATGAGATGTTTTCGCAGTCTCATCCTGCACATCCGTATTCCAAAATCACTGAGTTCGCCATCAATGATTAATCTTCATCTTCCCTGTATGTGCTTTCATTTCGCATAACGATGTGAATGTGAATTCCCAATGTTTGGTGAAGGTTACAAAAAACGAGGTGGAAAAGCGAAGAATAATGATGATTGCACAGAGTCTGATATTGATTTGCCGGTGAAACAACTGCAGCTCGCTGACACACCGCCGCGTACACTAATGTCTTTGTAATGTGCATGCTAGCGTACAATTTGTATTATGGAGAAGACAGTTGAAAGTCCTCAGTTTGTATAGTCATTGATGTAGTCTGATTGCGAAACTGCATTTTTGTGAGAGTTGTGCCATGTGTTAAGGTGTAGTTTCGCAATTCGCAGTAGATTGTGATCAAGTGGAATCAATGCAATTTTTGTCTGGAGATGGGTGATCTTTCGGAGAGAATAAAATACTCAGTACTGTGATACTGTACAGAAACTAGTTTCAATTGGGGAGAGGGTAAAAAGTTGTCCTCATGAGTCAGAAAATGTCTAGAAACTTAATGAATCTCTACGCTCTCTTTCTGAGGCGTAAACCAAAGTCATCACCACAACAAAATGTTCAAGTGACAAATTGTGATTTGACCGGTTCCTCTTTAAGAAAGTCTCACGAAACTTTGGACGTACCTGTGTTGGTCCATCAAGAGGCCGGTACAAGTTCACATGCACAATACTTCCACAAGCGGCATTCGAATAGGAGCACGAGTTTGGAAAACGTGTCGAGAACTAGTCGGCCCCGGGATAAGTCCGAGGAGCGCAGTAGCAGTAGTGTGAGAGCAAAGTCTGTGATAGAGTTGTCAAAATGCAAGTCAAGTGAAAGACTGCAATTGTTGGAGGAAACATTCGCTGCTAGTTTTCCATTGGCGGCCGGCAGTATAAGAGGGGGTCATAGTCATCACGACAATTCTAAAGATGACAAGTACAAACGAAAGAAGCATGGGAAGCGATGGCCTTCAGAACCTTGGCTGGCTCCTACTCTTGTGGGTGCGTTTGCAGCCGCCACTGTCATGCTCGGTGACGGAGTAGAAGAATGGTCAAGACTGGAGAATGTACAAAAGGACATTTGGTCTCGGTGCAGTCAAAATGACCACGAGGACGAGAAAGTACGTAATTTTTAAATGTTATTTTCAGCTGAGCAACAAATGATTTCATTTGTAAAGCTACTCAAATTGCAGCAATCAAAAAATCCTTAGCACAAAGGAATTCCGCAAATGTGTTTGAGCAACTTCAAACAAAGAACATAAAGATAACAGAGCAGCATAAACAACTATTCGTCCCATATCATTATAATATCATTGAAACACAATACAATCCATATGATTTCGCAGCTAAGGGTATTATTATTCTTGTGACAGTAAACCTTTTTTTGTGGGTTTGCGTACTTTATTTAAATCTCGTATTTAGGTATCAAGGTTATGTCGGTAATCTTAAAATGGCTCGCTAACATTATCACTATATCAGTTACTTGTATTGTATATAGCGATATAGTTTCCAAATTCCCCAAAATATGCATTTATACATGAAAGGTGCCATATAGGCTCGCCTTTCGTTGTCACATGTTATCTCATTTCGTGATGAAGTTGACGATGGCTCCTCTGTCCATCAATTCACTTAAATAAGTACATTCATTCCAGCTCAGCGTTGTGTATGATACTTTTTTAAATGGCTTCTTCTGCTCGCCACTCCGTGCACGAGTTTCGAGTAGCAAAATGACTTTGATGTGAGTGAGCTTTTATGAATTTCGGTGTTAATATGCAAATATGCATAGGCATACACCTGTATATGGTTTTTAATAATGAGCACAACATGACACGAAATCCAGGTAGCACTTTTTCACTCCTCATTCTTTCTTCCACTTGCACGAAGCATGACTACTCATATGAGCGCACCAACGCCATAGTGTAGTAGAGTCACTGTGGAAAAAAGATACTACTACTGTTTTCATCCTCGGGGTATCCCATGAATCTTTTTCCATTAAGTATTTTTTTTCTTATCGTATGTGCTTCGTAGTTTTTTATTATTGAATTCATTATCTTCATTACAGACTTGTGCCGTGTCTTATATATCACCCGACGACGGATTCGTTTCGTTGAATTCACGAACGAGCCATTATTTATATTTCAGTATTCATATTCGTTAAAGTGTCCCCGTGTGTGTAGACTTTGTGCACATTATGTGAAAATGGTGACAAGAGACATAAAATTCAGCCTCTATGTCACCGTTCCCTTTTTACATTAGCTACTACTAGCACACGTTGGTTATTATTGTTTAGTTGTTGGTAAGGTGGTGTGTATGTATGGTGAAAAACAGAGAGATCTTTTGTGTTCAGTGTGGCGGAAATGTTCACTAGCGTGCTTCCTTACTCTTGAAATGCTCTCTCGTTGCATAATCTATGGCCAAATTTAAGGGAAATGGCAAATTAGAGATGACAGTGGGAGACAGAAAGTTTTTTTGTTGAGGGAGAAAAAAATGTTTCAAACCGTGTATCTCTCCTCAGCAAATATGTGGACATAGTTAATGTTCGGGAAAGGAGAAATTTCACTTCGCCAACTTTACGGTCATTTAACAAAATGTGTGTTCTCTTCATGCCTTGTGCAATCTTCAGAATCAGTGGCAGTTTGCTCGGCTGCTGGTTTGTATGCAACACCTGAGGAAAAAAATCAAATAAAACGGGGTGGCTACATCGTGTGTGTTTTGTGCTCACTCCCTGCTTTTTTATGAGAAATATCTACCAAAATTGTTCTCTTTAACGAGGTCTAACTAGATGTTTCTGATTGTTCCGAATGATTCAGAAGTGATCACTTGAGGAATGTTCAGGACTCTTAATCTTAAATCATTGTGTGATTTGAAGTAAGCAGGAAGGAGTGTGTGCTCGCATTGTGCACTTTTGAATGAGTGAAGTAAAAGCAGCGCATCTCTTAAAGTGTAAATCCGTCTTCGAAATGTCTGCAACTGCCTTTTGAAAAGCACTTTGTCCAAGTCGCCACTTTGAAAAAAAAATTGTGATATTGTATACCGTATATCCCAATACACGTATAAAATTTTATGGTGAAATCAAGGAAGTTTGAAAGTTGTGAGTAGTTTTAAGGAACTTTGATTTGATAGGTTCGGAGGTATCTGCTTGAGTTGAAAAGTTTCTGATAAAACCCGGGAGAAATATGTGGCTACGTAATTCTTAAATACGCTGCTGGTATACAGTATAGTCTTAAGTCAATCCTACATGTGCATACGCCACATTGCACAACATAGTGAAGGAGCATCATAATTCATTGGTATCTTGATTAATGGCTCAGAAGCAGGATTAGAATTGTTTAAATAATAATTCCAAATAATACCACCTTGCTGAATTGACTATGAGATCGTATTAATCTTTACGTCGTTTCATTCAGTACTACAGCACACACCGTTTCTCATTTCTCTACAGTTTTACGCACAAACCCATTAATATTGATTTATCATGATTAGATATAATCCTTACAAAATTAGTTTTCATGCGTAACTTTACCAGTAAGGTTCTCCACTGTTTCGTGGGCCATTTAACATAGTTTTTCTCCGAGAGAGAAAAGTACATAAATTGTTTTTTAATAAGAAACATATTTTCACCTGGTTTTTCAAACACCGGGATGGGATAGATGTGCTACGAATCACAAGGTTTCTCAGTTCAGTTCATGTTCATTCCCACGATTTGCACATATGTGTATATAGTACTCTGTGTTTTTATATATTTGAAAACACGTTATCTCTCGCCTTGCTTCGGACAGCAGCAAAAAATTGTGATAAGGTGAGAATCAGTGGTAAACACTGCAGACTTATTGCATAACGGCAATTTAGCTTTGTGATGTTTCATCAAGTCGGTTTGTTCTGTTACCGGTGTATGTTTGTGTATAGGGAAGATCGCATGTAATGCGAAGTCAATGCTCTCATTTTTTATAAAAATGGTAACTTTAGCCCGAAGAAGGAAAAAGGAAGAAAAGAAGGTTTCATCGCTAGCAGTCGGCATATATATAGGCATAAAGAGAGTAATATTTTTCCGACATTGTTCGATTGCCAGAACAAGATTTGTAATCTGGTGTAAAAAAGATTTTCTTTTAGACAGACAACACTGGCACGGTGTACGGTAGTACGGTGCATGCAATGTATATTTTTGTTGTGCTACACGTCCGTCCGTTTCAATGTGGTTAGATGTACTTTCATCGAGATCTCATATAGTCTCATAATAATGTGCGAAGAAGCGAGGAAGACTAGCGCAGTATATCTACTGGATTGTATCGTCGTAATAAAGAGACGTGAGCTCATTGATTGTGCTAAGTTCATTTTATGCTTCGGTAGTAAAATTGTACTTATATGAATGTGCTGATTGCTGATCCCGTCATATGGAATCTTTGCTTCCGATTTGGTGCTTGGCTCATACCAAAACAATCTTTATGGTACAGTTGCTCCGCCAGTTGTTTGAAGGGTGACTAGCTATCCTTCTGAGATTAGATGAAGTTATTCTTTGCA
Organism: Heteromurus nitidus; assembly: GCA_034687055.1. Taxonomy (NCBI): domain Eukaryota; kingdom Metazoa; phylum Arthropoda; class Collembola; order Entomobryomorpha; family Entomobryidae; genus Heteromurus; species Heteromurus nitidus. The sequence goes on from JAQFZW010000331.1 coordinate 18,950, forward strand.
GTAGCTTCTCTACACATTTATGCTCATACCATGACGGTGATATCATATTTTATGATTTTTCCAACATGACGTAAGGTGGGAAAGGCATTTAGTTGACTGCTGGAAATCATGTATTGTTTTGTCATCAAAATTTGCACCTCCAAAAGGATATAAACTGTTGGCTGATGTACCTACGTAGACTTCGTCTGCATACGCGATTTCTGTGAAGTATGAGAGAATTTTTATCAGTAATGTGCATTTTGGCAAGTTTATGCTATGTACTTTAGTTTGTTGTGTTTGCAGACTGAGAATGAGTTTTACGTGGAACTATTCGAGCAAAACCTGTTCGCATCCCAAGGTCTCATTCCATAGGGAGCTAAAATTAACACTTCATGCAAAATGTGTACTCGTACATCCTCGCCTAAATGTGCAATACCCAGTGTCCTCCATGAGGCGATATGCGTTGACAAGCAGAAAAAAACTGTCTTGGTACATGAAAAGCATTTAGTAATTATGATGCAATACAGGTAATTACTTTGCATTAGCATATTCACCTTGGTTCTGCTTGTTTAACAGCAGGATGTGTGCGAAGTTTGTGAATTTGTAAGATGAAATAGTATGTTTAATGACTGTTGCACTGAGATTCTTCGTTTTTGCATCCGAACAAAAAGAAGAGAAGCTGGTAATCGCTTGAAAGAAACTAAAACGAAATTAGGCTTTACATTATGCATATGCATATTATCCTGCTCACTAGAATCTAGCAACATAAAAACAACTTCTAATTCTAATTTTTTTACGTGTGGAACAGGGAGAGGTGTTATAATAATAACTGGCATTACGCTTTTGTTCTGCTGAAAGTGAAATTGTATTTTTAATTTGATGCTTGCTTACAAAGCAAGAAAATTGAATAATGAGATGAGCAAATAACTTTTTCTCTTCAAGAACATAAAACGAGTATTAAATGTTCATCATTATTAATACCATGAGATCATTCATACAATCCATCATCACTCATCAGAGTCAGCTTCTCAGCTTTAAATTCGTATATGAATATATAAATGTTAGACTTTTTTGGGCTGAATTGCATTTCACGTTTTGGTATGCTGAGGCATGCACGTACGGTAAAGGATATGGGCAATTGCATGCATATCTGTTTAGGGCAGTGACTGACTGCATTTAAATATATACAACTTTGCTTTCAGAGTCAAAAATGCGTACGGAGATCTCTACAAAATGTACACAAACAGAAGTCTGTAGTAAAAGCAAGGTGTAATCCTGTAGCGGCACTTGTGAGTTGTGACTGTGTACAACATAATCCGGCATGAAGTCACATACATATGTATGTACACAAAAAATTGTTCCCTGTTTAAACAGTATTTGCTCTTATACGGTTTAAATACATTTTCCTTCCTTTTCTATAACACAAACCGTATGTATGAATATACATACATATATGCTGGCGTTATGTGTGAGTTTCAGTTTCAGATGGTTAAAAATTTTCGCCTCAGGTAATAATAGTGATGATGAAGTTTCTGTTTATGCTGACAAACGGAGAAACGTACAGGCACGATATACAAGAGTGAGCTTGAAACTCAGTTTTTTGTGGTGTTACCTGTTGCGGCTTTGCTGCTGCAGACGATGCAATAGCTAGGGTACATATGATGAGCTAAGCTGCAGTTTTTAGTTTTCATTAGACATTTGTATGGAATCAAGTTGAGGGTGGATGGTGGATTGTAGATGTGGCGAGTCAAGTGCTATTGATGGGGGTGCGGGTATCTTGGCATATCAACACAGACACAGGTTTTCGTAATACTATTTTTCAAAGCATAGCATGCGGCATACCTTCCTCTGTTTCAAGAGAAAAATATTTTCAACTTAAGTCAGCTAAGGTGTATAATGTAAGTTTTAAGCTATGTGCAGGATCCCATTACGGTGCAAATAGGAAGGCAGTCAGTGACTTTGTGGGATAGATTACTCTCTACGATATGATGGAAGAGAATCGCGAAGAAAAGTAGCATTTTATGCATTACCTGTACCAGGTGTCTGACTGCAAAAGCTTCGAACATGAAACTTCACATCTGAACAATCAGTCAGTATAGAGGATAGCTGTTGTTGATGCTTTTTTATGTTCGACCGGCGATCATCATCGTCATTCATATTCCTTGTATGGAAGGTATTTCAACCTACATCTCCATAACAGATGTAGAATGTGTCTGACTGAAGGCAGTTGCAGATATTTCATGGGTATAATTTTTGCAGTGAGAGTGGAATAAAAATGTTTCCAAAAACCATACATAATATAAAACGTTAAAAATAATCGTGAGCGAAGGTGTGTTCTTGTTATTATTATTATATACTCTGGAAATCTGCTTGTGACTTACTTGTTCGATGTGAATTTTTAGTTTTACGCAAAAGAAATAATGTGGAAGATGAGGTGACGTGTGATCTGATCAGGACTTTAAGATAAACATTAATTAGAGAGTAAGATTTCCACAAAACATAAACGCTTGCAGGGAGACAACAATAAATTTGAAGGTGTAATTGGCTAACATATGTATATACGTCATATACATAACACAAGGATTTACGAAAAATGTGCAAACTAATGCTAAAAAGTTTATTGTGAAAAGGAGTGAGAGGAAGCTTTTACACCTGAAGGGGAAAAGACATTTTGCAAAAGGTGTAATTATTTCGGCAGAAAAATTACAATTATGACTCGTGTTTAAAAAACACCCCGTGTGTGATATGATGTGATGGGAGAATTGTGCCTCAGGAAGGATAGAAAAAGAAAAGACGGAGAATGTTTTAGCTGATATGCGCCAATCAATAATATTCTTGTGTGGTGCTAATCATCGATGCAGTTGAGTTTCACACTTTTAGCAAATCAGTTGTTCCGTGTGTAATGTTATTGCGAGCCCACATTCCAATGGAATCAGTCTAGAAATCTAGAATGGTACAATAGAATGTTTTGAAAAAGACATTGGAAAAAACTTCTACCATCTTTTAGTGATGTTGTTCTCGATATAGCTAACACGACAATTTATTCAATATAGGTTAAGAGTAAGAAGTTTAAGTTGTTCAAATCCTGTGATTGTGTTGCGCGTCTAATTGAATGCATAAAAAATTGCTACTTAATTGTGAGATTGAATAAATTAGAAGAAAGTTTACAGGGAATTGAGTCCTTCCTTTCTTCACAGTTCTCAATCGTTCCTTTCCTGTGCGAATGCTGTCACCCATATACACACATCAAGTTTTTTTGAAATCTGATAAGAAGCATTCCTGAGAAACGGATGAATAGAAGGTCAACACTACGGCTTGGCAATATGCACTCATACATGCCTTAGAAGGAAGCATATTATTTCCCAGAAATCCGTCAGAGCAACAGGTGGTTGTTTCTGTACACATAAATCATAGCAAAATGTCAATGTACCACTTCGTCCGAGGTCCCCGCCTCTTCATCCAAGCAGCCCGTGAGCAAGCGGATCCAGATGCTGTAAATCAAAATCCTCAAGAGGAGATGTTTGAATATGGCCGAAATTTCGGCGGAGATGCAGACATTCACCGAGTTCAAACACAGCGAGTATTCAACACAGAATCTCATGGCACTGCGAGTTCCACAAATCGCGTGGCTCGCAAAGGGGGACTTAAATCCATCACAAGGAAAATCATCCGCAAAACTACCACTCTCACCAGAGGAGAGCAAAGGACAGTTACTGAAAGTATGGTTACGCAAACGGGCAAAGACGGCAAGGAGATCACAACTCCGCAACGGTTTGTTTCAGAAACTGTTGTGAGAACTCCGTGGGGCACCACTGATGAGGATGAGTTGGATGATGTTCCTCACGCATCGGCAGCTCATAAGGGTCGATCCCGTAGTTCGAAGAAGGACAGTTATACTTCAATGGCCCAAGTTGGAACCAATGGCCATCATGGATGGAGAGATGGTCGCTCACGGAAGGTATAATTTTCACGTGGATTTTCATGAGAAAGATGACCGCCTAATCGAAACGCGTTATTCGAATTTGACGTAATTTGATACCCTTTCAAAAGTAGGGATACCATACAGGTTTCAGGTACCATTCGTACACCATCATCATCACGATTATGTAAAATAAAATCCACAACAGTGCGTGGTCGAAACTGATCAAAAAGTCGCTAATGGGAGTGTGTGGTAATTACACTTGAATGAGGATTGAAAAAATCAGGTTTTGTTTCAATTTATGTTTACTTTACGTGACCAAGAGGTGATCACATCTTAAAAGCAAACAAAGTGTCATAATCTTGCTGTTGGGAATTATGATGACTTTGCTGATAGGAAATGATTTTTTAAATATGTAATATCTTAATTTTCCGCGTGTGGTTGGTGGTGGTGGTGCGTGGGTTGAGAGGGAGAGAGGAAAAAGCATGCATTTGTTTGTTTGCGTTCTGTGGTAAAGTTGTGTGGCTGGTTTTCCTCAATTGATTCATGACACATTGTAATGTCCAGTTTGACAATAGATCACACCTCCTCGTCATAAACCATGTGCGTTATTAACTGAAATGACCGCAAATGGTGCCAAGAGGATACATACGCACAAAAATTATTCCGGTCTATTCTCCACATTTTTTTCGACGAGAAGAATGAGCACTTTGTGATAATTTGAGGATGGATTCCAATTGAAATGATACTTTCGTGATTTCGAAATGATGATGATGGATTGCTGATTTGCCATTGCTCATTATTATTATTAAATTGATAACAAAACGGGGTTGTTGAAAAGCTCCGCTGAAAAAAATCGTGATTGATGATTTTAGCTAGTTTCAAAAAGGCCTTTGGGTTAATTTTAGAATGAGGATTGCATACCATTCCGATGTGTCATTGTTGACTATTTATTTATTCCTCCTTAATTAACGATAAGCAGCATAAAGCTCTTTTGTGAGAAGAGCGGAGGTATAGGAAGGATACACCCATGTTGTACCTACAATTCAAACAAAAAGGTGAGAAGTGTCGACTGAAGGATAAAAGTTGTGGATTGTTAAGATACATGCAAGGCGACGCCATCATATAAACCCAGCATAAATATCGCTTTTAACTATTCCGCTGACTTCAAAACGCGAAAATCCTCATGCGTTAAATTGTAATTGAAAAAAATCCTCTTTACAATACCTTGCTGATGAGAGTGTTATGGAGGTGTGCTTTTTTTGTTTAAGATCCCATTAAAAATCTGCTTTTAAACTGTGTTTGCATATGCAGATGAAATACACTTTAAAGTGGTTTGGGATTGGTATTTGCGATTTTGAATTTATTAACACGCGTAAAAATGGTGAGGATATGCAGTCAGGAATGAATTGAAGATTTTTTATTATGTTTGCAAGTACATTTCGGATTCATAATGCATAATAATAACATGTTCGTTTTGGTCTTGTATGAGATCATCACTTTTACTATGTGAATTAGTTATCTGGGATATTCGTGCGTGTCTGTTTGAGATGATGACTTTACGTCATGTTCGTAAAACCATTTCAAGGATTGCTCAGAATTGCTTGGAATGAAAAGAATGCATTGAGAGATGGGATAATTGTGGAGGGTTTGGTGACAGAATTCCCATGCGAAGTTGTATTTTTATATATGCAATCCTAGTTCGCAAGGTGCATTTTAAGCGATGTTTATTGTGCGACCTTCATACAAATATACACTTTTATTATGCTCATTTCCTGTAAAAAATAATTATGCATTTTCTAAGTTTTTTCTTCAATGCAAATAGGAATTTTTCTTGAGGAATACTGAAACACGATGAACATTTAGTTTTTGCTTCGTCTCTTCACGAAAGTTTATGCTTTGAGTTTTAATGCGATGCGCAAATATTTTTGTAATTATTGAATTTGTAAACATGATCCATATTTATTTTAGATATCCGATATTGTGGTGGGCATGGAAGAGAACGTCTCTGCCAAAGACGTGCTTCTCAAATGGGCTCAAAAGTCTACTGCCAAGTATCCAGGGGTTCGGGTGGACAACTTCACCTCATCTTGGAAGGATGGGTTAGCCTTCAATGCAATTATCCACCGAAATCGACCCGACCTCATCGACTGGCGGTCTGTTCAACGAAGGGCTGCTCGGGATAGGTTGGAGAACGCTTTCACCATCGCTGAGCGAGACTGCGGTGTCACTCGATTATTGGATGCTGAAGGTAAAACAAAAACAACAATAATTTCGCAAAAAAAATATTGCGAATTACATACTTTTATGACAAGTGTGATGGAAAGGAAGGTCTTACAAAATCATATCACATATCATTCTTATTTTAATGAAAGTAAAAAAATGTGCTTGAGCTTGTTTGAATAACCTAACGAAGATCAAATATGGTTTAATCGGAACAATAATTGTTCGGCTGGCTCGGCCTTGTCAAGTGTTCAAAAGCTAACATCATTTACGATGTTGCCTAACCTAGGCCAACCAAATACAGGAATAATTGCAATATAATTCTTTTGATTTCTATTGATCCTTGCATCTTGTCTAATGTATTATACTTTTGCATTTTTCGCAAGTCGCAAAAAAACTGGCAAATTTTCTCTATCCATATTGTAGCAGCAGCAGCAGCTATGACGCTACACGCTGGTAAACTTCAAGACAAAAAATATTTTCGCCAATGAAGCATATTTCGCTTACGTTGCAAATGAAAAAGTAGCACGGACACAAAAATGTTTATAGTTAACACGATCGTATTCAAACTGCATGCATCATAGGCGTGTTTACAGCCAGTAATTGTTGAAAAAATGTGCCCAAATATGGCAACTCGTCTTTTTGTTATCACATCATCCTTATTGAATACCATTCACCATCTCACGTAGTCATCAACCACTTGTATCGATCTTATATATTATATTGTACTTTTTTTTGTCAATTTGTACTTATGTCAGATGTATTTATAATATTCGTCAGAAAGGAGACTTGCCATCAGTCACTCGTTCTCAATGCTCATATGCTACAACTGCACACCATCGTTTGGTCAAGGAGAGAGTTGTGAATGAATGAAAGTGATCGGAAAGTCGTAAATACATTATCGCATTTGAAATGCCGAATAAGATTAACATTAATGAAGACGACGGTGTGTAAGTCATATAGCACACACTCATTCGTATTTAATCACATTTATTTTCCATTTTGGAAGAGATGTAGTATTGATACGGATAAATAATGCATCATTCGTAAAAAGTTTTATGCGCCTAAACACGCCACATGGATATTATACTATGTAGCTGCACCGTGTTTGACGTTATGACACAAACTATATACTCTCTGAATTTGTACAATTTAATTAGCTGCGTACAACAATGCATGTCAAATAGTTATAATAATGACTACAAGAAAATATTCTGACAGGCAATGGAGGAAAAAATGGCATCTTGGCAAATACTAGACTCGAAATGGCTTTTAGTTTAGGTATGCACAATTTTTCAACGTTATAACGCGAGAAAGTTGGAAGGATGGTTAACTGCGTGCATGCGTACTTAACGGTATAAAATAAATTATTGCAATGGAACGACACACGACGACGCACTCAGCTCAAGCTAAAGAGAGAGAGAGAGAGAGATCACTTTGTTACGAGGACAAGGAACATGGATAAAAAGTTACAACTATTGTTGGCGAGTGGATATCATTTGACTTAATGAATTAGTAAATATCGTGGCTTTTCATTAGCAAGGAGCTAAAAGCATTGTCGCACATTGTTTGTATGCCTTTTATGGAGAAATGATTTTTTATCACATTTTTAATGAGGAGCAAGATAAGGATGATAGCGATATACGATACACTGCTCACTTAGGCAAACTGTTGAAAAAAATGTTCTTCTTTTGCTACAATTGCATACATATTATGTGATTATGGAAAATATGATTGCGAAATGAAAGAATTCCTTATTTGTATGAATTTTAAAAAATGTGTTGGCTTCAAGAATATTGTGTAATTGGTTCATTCATATATTATATTATGATTTTCGGAACAGATGTGGATACGGCGCAACCTGATGAGAAGTCTCTGATCACGTACATTTCGTCCCTGTACGATGCTTTTCCTGAGCCACCAAGACTTCATCCTTTGTACGATACGGATTCTCAAAAGAAGTGGGAGGAGTATAGGGAAATTGCCAGTGTTTTGTACACCTGGATTCGCCAGAATCTGTCTGTGATGCAAGATCGGCATTTCTCGTCGTCGCTGATTGAAATGAGGAGGATGGCTGCTGAAATGACACGGTTTCGAGTGGAAGAAGTTCCACCACGAAATCATGACAAGCAGAGGCTTGCTCATCTTTTCAGAGATGTTGAGGTACGATGTGCGACAAATTGCTTTGTTGTATAATGCTTGAATGTGATTTAAAATGGTCAAATGAATGCATTTGCAGAAACATTTCCGTGATGGGGAGATTGATAGGGAGCTACATATCGAAAACATCGAGAAGCATTGGCAAATTTTAATGATGGCCCATCAGGAAAAAGACCAGGCAATTCATGAAGAGATCAAGAAGCTGGAGAGGTTGCAACGCCTGGCTGAGAAGATTCACCGGGAAGCGAAACAAGTGGAACTACGACTCGATGAAATTGAACAACGAATTGAAGAAGAGGCCAAACGAATTGATCGACTTCACCCATTAGATGCCAAACACAACTGTGACCAACTTGAACGAGATATGCAGATGGCAGAAGATTCCATCAAATCTATGTTCACAGATGCTCAGACACTTCGCGATTCTAGATATAGCCAGTCGTCGGAAATCCATAAGATGTAATGCTTTATTAATTGCAATTATTTTAAGAGCATGACCTCGAGTAAATTGTAATTAACATTCCATTTTCTGTAAATTAGGGTTCAACATTTACACCAGAGATGGATCAGCATCAGGACGCTTTTGCATAACAGACTTCTTTCCGTCCTTGCCTCAATTTCTTTCCCAATTGAGGAGAAATCCGTGACTAGAATGTCGAAAACTGTGTTAGAGACTCGTCTCGTTGAGACAAACTCTCACTTCCGGTTCTTGCAAGAGGTCGGAGATTGGGTCAAGCAGAAACAAAAACAGCTTCTGGATGCTGACTACGGCAGCGACTTACCGTCGGTTCAAGCTGAGCTGGAGAAACAGCACAAGGAACATCGTGCTACCGAGAAATTCCAGAGCAGTGTGGACAAGTGCTCTTCTGCGAAGGTAGGGATTGATTTGAAATCCCATTTATATTTTGTTTATTTATAGTTGCTTCACGAATCATGTTTTGTTTTATGACAGAGCTCATTCCACGGAGATGAACTCCAGCTCTACATCACGTATTTGAACGGAGTTCAGAAGTCATACACCGAGCTGCTGATGTCCTCGAAGAAACGGACTGCTGATTTGGAAACCCTTATGGATTTCGTACAAAGTGCCACAAACGAGCTTATTTGGCTTAGTGAGAAAGAAGAACGTGAGATTACTCGTGATTGGAGCTCAAAAAGCTTGAACTTGGTTGAAGTGGAACAGTATTACGAGGTAAGGTACCAATTAATTTTGCTTCCAAGATCATACTCGCAGCATAAAACAAACAAATGCATTGGTCCAAAACTACAAGAAGTTTAAAATATCTTGATTTCACCTAATTCATGCAGCATTGTTTTGGGGGTGGAGGACAGGCAAGTTTGATGTGATGATTAGACCCCAAAGTTAAAGACAGGAATGATTATCTTATAATTAATTTTTGTTTCACAGGCATTGATGAGTGAGTTGGTCAAGAGAGAAATTCAGTTCAACGCAGTGCAGGATCGCGGAGAATCCCTTGTTCTGCAGCATCATCCTGCTTCAAAATGCATTGAAACGTACATGTCGGCAATGCAGACTCAATGGGCCTGGCTTCTCCAGCTTACTATCTGTTTAGAAACGCACTTGAAGCATGTGGCTACCTATCAACAGTATTTTAGTGATATTAAAGAATGCGAACAAACTATTGCAAGGTATCCCGTATATTCTATAGCTTTCTAAAGTTTAGTTAAATTTTACTAAGCATAAGATTTAGACTATGTAATAAGCTTGGTTTGCCTTTTTAAAATAGGAAAGAGGAGATGCTTAACACTGTGTTCAGCAAATCCGACTTCAGCCTCGACGAGGGAGAACTTTTATTGAAGGAGATGCAAGAACTTCGAGAGGACCTGACCAAGTATGGCGAGATTATTCAGAGCCTGTCCACTCAGAGCAGAGAAATCATTCCCCTGAAGCAACGAAAGATGAACATCAACCAACCTCTCACTGTGACAGCTATTTGCAATTACAAGCAAAATAATGTAAGAAAAATACTTGACACGGTCACAATTCGTAGAAATGACGAGCTAAGATGTTGAAAATGCTTAATGGCTAATTTCATTTTGCAGCAACAAATGGTCATCAACAAGGATGAGAGGTGCACGCTTCGTGACAACAGTCAGCGTGTGAGGTGGCGAGTGACAAACTCGTCCGGACTTGAGGGAATGGTGCCAAGTGTATGCTTCTTGATTCCACCTCCAGACAAGGACTCCTTGGACGCAGCTGAAAGACTCCGTCGAGTATACGACAGAGTTGTTACCCTGTGGCAAAAGAAGCAGCTGAAAATGCGACAGAACATGATCTTTGCAACGATCAAGGTAGTCAAGAGCTGGGACCTCGCGCAATTCTTAGCAATGGGAGCAGAGCAACGAGTAGCAATTAGGAAGGCTTTGAATGAGGATGCTGACAAGCTGATTCAAGAAGGCGATCCCACAGACCCCGCATTGAGGCGTCTTCGACGTGAAATCGATGAAGTAAATCGACTCTTCGATGAATTCGAGCGCAAGGCTCTCGAGGCAGAGAAATCGAAAAATACCAGCAAAGTATTCATTGAGCAAGTGTCTGTTCTCCAACAAGACCTTGACGATTTGGAGAGAACTCTGTCAACTCGTGCCAATGCCCCAATTTCCCGAGATGTGGACAGTCTCGAGAGATTGGTCATCGAGCACAAGGAGTTTGAGTCGAGAATTCACATGTACGAGAGCAGGGTTGAAAACATCCAGCGAACTTACGCAACTATCCCACAGAAAACCGCTACGTTGCAAACGAAATTGGACCGGGTCGTGGAGAAATGGGAGAGAATTTGGAGCTTATCACATTTGTATGTTGAGCGACTCAAATGTGTAGAAATCGTGCTGAGCTCTCTGGAAGAGACCAATACTTATGTCTCCCAATTTGAAATGAAATTATCGTCCTACGACAATTTGCCTATTGATGATGATGGTCTAAAGAGGGTACGAATAGAAAGACCTATCCAATTATTTTTGATGGATTGAAGAATTTTGAATAACAATTTGTATTCATTTGCAGGTCTCTGATGATTTATTCAATCTTCAAAATACTGCTCAAGCCCATCAGCACAAAGTAGATCGTATGGTAGAAGACACGAAGAACGTTCGTCGTGTCACTGAAAAGTCTCGCGGTAGTCAGAAGAGACATACCGACGTGGAGAAACTAGAAGATGAGGTTCATCGCACAGCGTCACGATGGACATCCGCTTGCACTCAAGTCGTTGAAAGGTAGGCACACATATCCATTTGCATTTGCAATCATATGATATATGACGAATATGCACCTTTCAGTTTTTAAACTGTCGTAATTTTGTTTGTTGCAGACTCAGAACTGTTGAAATGACTAGTGAGCATGCCTCCCGCTACAATACTTCCTACCAGACCGAGATGAATTGGTTAGATAGCGTTGATAACAAAGCCAAGAGTCTTCCTTTGGTAGAAGGATCCGGTGCCAAAAGGAAAATTAACCCGCACATGGTAAAGAAATACAACTTTGAGCAAAAATGTTCTCATGTGAAGAACTGTCAAATTGTATGTCTTATGTCTTCATAATTAATTGATGATTTGCAGACGCTTTACAACAGCGTGATCGAAGAGAAGATCACAATCGAACAAGTCAACACGATGGGTGCTAGGCTAGCTAAGGAAGCCAGGGTACGTGCCCGATTTCTTTTTTGGTGGCTGTGTCGCTTGAATACCTCATTTGTGCTCGTTTGTTGGTTTGGAGTGAATGTGTCCGTCCGTGTTTTTTGAGCAAATCATTTGTCATTCCTGAGTTGCAATATACTTAGTGTGGTATGATTGATTTTCTAGCATGATTTTTATGATTGAGTACGCAAACTTTTCTGCGAATAAACTCAAAAGAGTAGAAAGATTTTTCAGGTAGGATTATGTACGCATGTGTATCGTACCAACATTACAAACAGTGAAACAATACTATCGGTAAGATGACTCATCATGAGAATGAGAATATTTTGTCTGTGAATTGACAGCAGAAACTTGACATACAAAAGATTAATCGAATACTCACTTTCAAGCAAAATTTTTATTCACCTTACTCAAAAGAATTTAGGAGTCCAGTGGATTAACTTTACATGATTGACAATTTATTTCTGTGAGATGCAGAGTAACACAATTTTTTGGAAATTTGGAGTTAGTTAACATTACGATAAATTGAAACATGAGACCATTTTAATACTAAAACTAGTTCAGAAGTTGACTGCACTAAATGACACGTAACATCATTGTAACAGTATTTTTTTACACTGAAATTAATGAAATATAATTAGGAACGTATAATCTGAGGTGGTTGGAATGGATGGGAGAAATGATTGGTGACGGTGGCTTCTTTCTCTTTGCTTTTTTTGTACATTTTGTATACATATCTGTTTCGGGATGGTTATAACCACTAAATGTTCTCTTTACTAAAGAGAGGGCAGCTAACCCAACTGTTAACATGTTTTAATACAGAGATATGATGGAATGGTGGAAAAATTCCGAGACACTATGCAAGATATTCATCCAAGTTTGGATGCAAGCCTAGTCAAGAAGGCGAAAATGCAGTCAGCCGAAGAAGTGATAATCCAAGAGCTGGATCTCTTGAATCTCAAGTATCAGTTACTAGTTGACAATTTGTACCATAGAATCCAGCAGTTGACAGTAATTGCTGGCCAAGAGGACCCATCGTTTGATGTAAGTATTGGCCACAAAAAAAGAAAACGAAAGTCTGAATCAGAATTCCAAAAGATTTTGAAAATCATTAAAATTGTTTCAAATAATTTTGCAGCCTGCTTCCGCCAAAGTACCTGCCCCTAGTCCAATTAAAACTTATCGTATGCATATGTTACCTCGTGATTCTACAAGTCCCTTTGGGTAAGTCGCAATACATCCATCAAGGAAAAAAATTCTTATTGGTTTGAGAGAAATTAAGCAAGCTTTATTTTTGTCCACAGTGAGTTACTAGAAAGTAACTCGGAGGATCAGATTGATTTCGTCCAGCAAAAGTCATCGGCCACCCTCACACTGAGTCCAGGTGGTGGTCCAACTCCAAAGAAACGTTCTGTGACTGCTTTGAAAAACGGTGATTCACACACCAACGGCAACGATGAGTCTGACAATGTTACCACTGTTCCAGTGGGCGGTGCAAGTCTTCGTTTCACCCAGATCCGCTCGGCAAAACGAGTGGAAAAGGTTGAAGAAGGGATCTCAACCGAAACTGCCACCCAAATTCCTTTGGTCCTAGACCCTCTAACACAAGAGTCACTAACCCTCGCTCAGGCGATTGGGTGTGGACTGATAGACATCCAGTCTGGTCAGTTTGTCGATCCTAAGACCGGCAATCGAATAAGTCTGCAAGAAGCCGCTGAATTAGGTTATCTTGACCCTGGGATCCTTCACAAACTAATGGGCACTTGTGGTGTAGTTGATCCGCAAACGGGAGCTGAACTAACACTTCTCGAAGCTATCAAAAAAGGCTACTATGATCTTAGCAGAGGCAATTATATCCACCCGCAAACAGGCGAGCCCATTTCCGCTGAGCAAGCCATCAAGCTCGGAATCGGCGTTCAGCATAAGGTAAGCCTTGTCTCCACTGAGGGACACCAATTTCTTCACCATTACTTCCTTTACAAAAGTAACCTTTTCTCTTTCATCAAAGGAATTTACTCGTTCATGTTTTTTCTCGTCTGAGAAAGACAATCTATGCGCATGCGGGGAAGAATATGTTTTTTGCATAAAAATTCAAACTTGATCGTTCGTGATTATGAATCTAAAATGAAAAAGATGATGTACTTTTTAGTAGCATTTGTTTTTTGGTATTTTCTCACTCTATTTCTTCTATCCCTTCCATTTCTCTTCTTCAGACTTCCACTTCATACTCCGATTCTGTGAGTGGCACACCTGAGTTGATGAGCTCTACTGCTGTCTTTACTGCTTCCGAGCAACCTTCTTCTCAAGTTGTACCGTCTTCCTCTGAAAAAGCATACTCTTTACCACATCCTCAGTCTAATTTTCATTTAGAGATAGTGCGCGAGGTAGCCGCGCCTAGTGCACCCACACTCGTTAGCCTTATCAAGTCAGGTTCACTAGATCCTAATAGTCTTACAGTGACCCTTCCCTCAGAATCCTCAGATAGTACTGAAGCCACTGTCATACTCCCATTGTCTCAAGCATACGAAAAAGGGCTCGTTTCCGTTCAAGGGCAAGTAGCCAAGTTACCAGGTAGTGCGTTGTCAGATCTGCTGGATCAAGGATTAGTGCGCTCAACGAATGTCGACGGAAAGAAGAAGAAATCAACAGCAATTTACGACCGCTTCTCTGGCGAACTTGTATCCTTCGAAGAATCCATTGAACGAGGAATTTTAAATCCAGAATACACAGAAATCCTCCATCCCAGCACTCAGGAAAGGGTGACTTCAACGAACGCTCTTTCGAATGATATCATCACAGAGAAAACAGGACTATGGAACAAAGAGCAACCTTTAGAAAGCGCAAGAAAGTCGAGCACAATCATGAAACCGGTGAGCTTACGAGACTGCTGTGAAGCAGACTTGCTTCTCAATGCAGGACCTTCCGACGAAGACTCTTCTGTTTTTGTCAAAGATCCGGCGACAGGAAAGACATCAACTATTTTAGAATCCTTACAAAGCGGACTGTTAGACGGGGACTCGAAGACTGTTAGTGATATGGGCGAAGGGAAATTGATCAGTTTGCAAGAAGCAATTTGCAAAGGTGTAGTTACAGTCGATGGCTCAGTAAAAGACACGGCCACGAACGAAAGTCTTTCAATTGAGGAAGCCAACTCGAAGGGAATGCTATCGAGCATTACGAGAACTTCCATATTTCAAATTCCTTGCGTTAAAGGGGATACCAGTAACCAGACCATATCCGTTTGTGATGCTGCTGACAACAATATCATCTTTCAGACTGAATCCGGGCTCAAAGTACGTGATATCAATTTAGAAGAGTTGTCCGTCGAAGATGCGATTGAAAGACAAGTGATTTCCCCTCAAATTGGGACAACCTTAATGAAAGAAAGTGGCTTTTATGGAGACTCGACAATTTCCTCTGGAGAAAGTACGGACGGAGGAAGCCTTGGAAGTTACGAAGACGTGAAGGAGCTTTCCGTTCTTGAAGCTATTGTGAAAAAGTGCATGCTTCCAAGTGGAGAAGTATATGACCACACGGTAAAGTCCTATGTTCCAATGGACCACGCGGTCAACAGCGGAGCTCTGGATGTGGAGAAAGCAATCTTCCTCAAAGGCCTGTACAACATTAATTTGACGACGACAACTGTCACCAGAACCATTCGACAGATTGTCAAAGTTCACTCTAAAGAGGTTACGTCACAATATGACACGGTTGCATACAAAGATGCAGTCGAGCAAGGATTGATTAACGAAGGGACAGGACTATTCACAAGTCCGTATTCAGGTGAAATGTTGACAATCGAGGAGGCAATTAACAGTGGGCAGCTGACCACCTCTGCTCCTGACCAAGAAGCTCGAACTCACAGAACTTCTGTGTATCTCCCGCCTGGAAAATCCTTCGACATGGAGTCACAAACGGAAATGGATGCCTCTGAGCTCCCCTACAGCTTAATGCCGTCACCATCACCAACAATATTTGTCGAAGGTCTCACCAGGGAGTTGCTTCACTTGCCGATGGAAGGGTGGGAACTGGAAGATGTGATTGAGAGAAGACTGTTCGACCCTGAATGCGGAATGCTCACAATTCCAGGCACCGACAGATTGGTCTCATTTGAAGAATGTATTCATTTCAAAATTATTGATCCAACATCTGCGGAAGTACAGGATCCTCGAATGAGCAGGAAACTTAATTTGGAGAAAGCGTTTGACAAACAATTTTTGGATGGAACAGGGCATTATATGACGAGTGGATCACCGGATGGAGCAGTGTATACGATGAGAGAAGCAATTGACAAAGGGCTGATTATCTTTAGAAGACCTGTTACTTTGACTGAAGAGTCGACAACCTTAAGATATACTGTAAAGCAGGACGACGTGAAAGTGGAAACCAAGACTGAACCCAATGTCCACGTCCACAAGCATAAAGCTGATGAGCTTAGTGATGAATCCAATGAATCTGTCGAGGTCCAACCCCTCAAGAAATTTAAGGGGGATCCTGAGACAGAAGTGAAAGTAACCATGCCTGAACCCGACTCACTCCTAGACGTTGGCAAAACAGACTCATTGACATCTGGAGAAAGTATCGTGAGTAAACCATCCACCAAGGAACCAAGCAAGGATGTCGAAACCCTCCAAATGAAAATTGACGAAGTTGTAGTGTCTTCACAATCCCATGAAGCAACTATGGAGGAAATTGTTCGCACTACAATAGATACCGAGATTAAAACAACAGGGCAAAGGGAAACTATAAAACTAATCACGTCCTCCCCTATATCACCAGAAACAGCTCAAGTTGGACATCCATCTGAAACCGTTGATGAGTCACAAATCATTTTTGAAAAAGTACCCGAGTCTGCTGTCAAATCAAAACAAGAAGACAGTATCATCGTGTCGTCAAGTGAAAGTGAACCTGAAAAGCCTCAAATTTCACAACAGCCCTTGGTGCAGAGTGAGGATGTCGTCACTCAACATGAGCCAGAACTGGGGACGATTTCCCGAGAACCGACTGTACCTTCAGAAGTTACTGTTGGTGCTGACAATAAATTAACACAACAGCCGTCGCCTGCTGGTCCTGTGCCACAGGACAAGGACAAACCGATCGGCAAAGCAGAAACTGAAAAATCCACCGTAATCAGTGAAGTAGACAAGAGCGAAACATTAATTCCAGTTGTCAAGTCTCAACCAGTGCCAACAAAAGAAGCTTCAAAACCGGAAAAATCTGTCCATGGTTCGAAGCTTCCTGAAGGAGAAATTGATAATCTGGCCGCACAAGTTCAGCAGATTGTGGAGGACACACGACAATATAAATCAGATACCGATGAAGTTCTGTCCCCAAAATTGGATTTGCCAACTGAAATTAAAACTAGCTTCGAAGAAACGAAAATTGAAATGGATGCTAAACCCGAAATTTCTACTGGTGCATCAGCTGAAACGAAGCCGTCTGAATATCAGCCAGAGCCGGAAATAAATTCTGGGTCAGCCGCAGTTAAGGAACCTATCGCTGATGTGTCTATATCTGAAGCATTGGAACAAGGCAAGGTAACGTCAACTGCGAAACTGGTCGACCCATCCACTGGAAAAGAAGTGAAACTTGAAGATATTGGGCACACAGTCACATCTGAGAAGGTGAAAGTGAAGGATCCATCAAGTGGAAAGCTCGTTTCACTGAAAGAAGGGCTGAAATTAGGCTTGTTGGCGGTTGTTGGAGCTCCAGTAATAGCTGCAATGGCAGCAGCGGACGCAGTGAAAAATCTTAAAGACAGCAAAGATAAATCTGAGAAGGAAACCAAACGTGACGTGCCTTCTAAGAAAGAGCCCCTTCAGCAACCTCAACCAGAAAAACCGAAAGCAAAGGACAAGCACCCTCAAACCGAGAACTTGGATGAGCAAACTCGAGACATTTCTCCTGAAAGCCAGAAGATATCTGAAGAAAGTGTCCCAATACTTGAGCTACCTCAACAAAGCCTGGACGCAAAGTTAATCGTGAAAGATATCGTCACTAGCGAGGCACAAATTACTGACGAAACCGTTTTAGAAACATCAACGGAACATCCAGTTCCAAGACAAATGCCGGCAACGGAAGAAATCCAAGGGACAGAAGAGGAGAAACTTTCTCCAGTTGTCCCTTCAAAAGAACCTACCCCAGTCGGTATTAAAGAAATCGTACCTTCTGAAGAAGAAATCCTTCAGACAATGCCTGTTGATGTGAAGGACGAGAATGTTACAGTAACTGAAAATGAAGGAATGGTTCTCGGCATTGAGGCTCCAATTAAAGCTGGAAAACCGGTCCCTGCGGTTATCGAAAGTGAAGGACGACATGGTTTAACTGGCACAGATGAACCACGAAACCTGGAAGAGGATAAGCCAGTAACTGAAAAGGAAATGGCTAAGCAAGGTGCTGAAATTTCCGACGAAAAGCCATCTGAATCACCTTTAGACCATGCACAACCTGAAAATGAGGAAAAGTCAGATAAGCCAGAGTTTACATCCAAAGACTCTGAGGAGCAAGTCAAAATCGAGGAGCAAAAGACAGAAACTGAAGAAAATATTCAACACACTCAACCTTCGAAGTCCAACATTGGTGAAAGTGAACCCATTACCCCAGATAAGCCGGAAAAGCCAAAAACACTTCCAAGAAAAAATGTTCCCGATCCTTCCTTGGCTTCGTCCACTGGAAAAGATACCCCGCCTCGTAAATCAGATGAACAATCATCGTCTTCTGGGTCTGACACTAAGGGACATCCTGAGACTAAAGTTCCAGCACAACGCAAAGATGAAGTCCCAGTTAAGGACCCAATCAAACAAGAATTATCGAAACCCCTTCCAGTTTCAAAATCTGATGACGATGTACCACGCATTCCAGAAATTACCAAAGATGTCGTCGACTCTGCAGCATTAGAAAAGAGCGCCATCGAACCCGAGAAAGAGAAAAGTCAGTCCCCTACCGACAATAAGGAGAAAATTATTCCAGACGAAACATCAACTGAAGCAGTGAAAGATCAGCAACATGTCACTGATGAAGAAAATGATTCAATTCTTCTGCCTGATTCAGGTCTAGATGAGCAACGTAAGTCAGAATTGCCTTTGCAGGCAGCGGAGCCGATTGAGGAAGATAGTAAGCCAAATCTTGAAGTTCCGACACAAATTAAAGTACCTGAAGTAAATGTTGAAGTGATCAGGAAGGAGCTTGAAAAGCCCGTTGAAACTCAACCTGAAAGTACGGACATCCAATCGAAAGGTGACGACGAAAGCGGTAATTCTCAGTCTCCCGAATCCAAGACGAGTGATGCTGCAACGAAAGAAAAAAGTGTTTCAGAGAAAAAACCAGCGACCTCGCATGAAGATAGTAGTTCCTCTGAATCAGAGCCAAGTAACGAACCATCGGCAAGCAAAACTGCACATCCAACAACGAAAAATGACTCTGTGCAAGCCACAACAGAAAAGCCGGGCGAAAGCACATCTGCTATCGATCCAAACAAAGAGAAAGTCATTTCACCTGTTGCTTCACAAGAGTCTATCGATCAGCCCAGCGCAAGCACAGCAGAACAATCTGCAGACGACTTTGACGTGCTCAAAGCAGTCTTCGACGGCGAACTAAAACCTACACAAGTGAAAGTGAAGCATCCTACGACCGGCAAAGAAATGAACATTAACGAAGCAATAAGGAAAGGGGTTATCGATAAAAACACTGGCGAGCTAAAAGGCAAAGGCGGCTCAAGTATGAGTTTCAAGGAAGCACTCAAACTTGGGGCTGTTGTGGTTCTCGCCGGTCCAGCACTCGCCGCAAAGGCAGCTTACGACAAGTTAACGGAAAAGTCAGCGGAGAAAGGCGAAGAGAAGCCTTCTCAAGGCAGTCGTGCCAGTTCTGCCACACCAGAAAAGGTTATTCCAATCAAAGTCCAAAGCCGAGAAAGCACTCCCAAATTGGAAGACAGCGAAGCAGTTGTGGTGTCCACTGATACGGAGACAAGTCAAGAAATTGTGGTATCGGAAGAAGTGTTCCCCATTGAGTCAATCATAACGACTACAACTACCACAACCACCACGACTATCATCATTACCAAAATTTCAAAAATGAAGATTAGCCCATGTGAATTAGTGGATTCTGGAATTGTGGATAGCACCACGGCCAAAATTTTGTCAAGTCCTGAAACATACATTGGGCCCGACGGGGGAGATGTTTCCCTTCAGGAAGCCATCTCTGTGGGAAATGTTGATGGGGACACTGGAGCAATTTTGGATCCTCAATCCCAAGAACTTCTCACAATCAACGAAGCTCTGGTGAAAAACATTCTCGATGAGAAAGGCAATGTATGCTTGCCAGTGGGACGAAGTCTCTCCGTTCCCGAACTTAAGAGTCAAGGCTTGTATGATCCAAAGGAGCGAAAGGTAATTCATCCAGAAACCGGTGGCTCACTAACAATTCCAGAAGCGATAGCGAGCGAAGTCCTACATCCAATGTCACCAGTAACCGACCCCATTTCAAAGAGACGCATGTCACTCTGCGACGCAGTAGAGAGCAATGTAGTTTGCAAAGACACTGGAAACCTGAAAAATGGAGAAGCTGGAGATATCCCTCTGCTGGAAGCAGTTGAGTCAGGAACCTATGAAGAATACAAACATCCACTGGAAGATCACGTGCCACCTGTTGCAATGACCATTCCTGCAGCACTCAAACGTGGCTTGGCTGATCTTGAGAAGGGCACCATCACAAATCCCATTACACAAGAGTCTATCAGCATATCAGATGCCGTTAGCAAGGGTCAAGTAATGATTCTTCCGAAAACAACTTCAGACACTGAGTCTGTGTCACTGGATGATGCCCTCAGCCAAGGACTAATTGACCAAGAGAAAGGGACTTTCACTGATCCCGAAACACACAAGGAAATCCCACTATCAGAAGCAGTGGAGAAGGGAGTTATCTCTTTACCCATTTCAGAAACGGTCACCGGAGACATCACCTCTAAACGTGACTTTGGGTCAAGAGAATCATTAGCAAATAAAAATGACAACGACAAAGTTCAGCAACCCTCTCAAGTTAGTTCCGGCACGGTGACAGTCACATTTAAAGAACCAGAGAAGGCCGTGAAGGAAACAAAGAAGGTCATTGTGAAAGCAGAAACTCCAGGTGACATTGAAAAAATACTCATTCAAGGAGAATCCGTCGCGTTGAAACCCTCCGTCGAGGTCCATTCTTCCAGTGGAAACCTTGTGAATTCTCAAACCGGCGAGGAAATAACAGTAACGGAGGCAGTTCAAGAGGGAATGTTTGATCCCACTGCGATCGTCGTGGATCCTGACACCGGGAAAGAATTACAGTTGAAAGATGCAGTTGCCAAGAATGTCAACCCGGAGAAGGTGAAAGTAAAGGACCCTTCAAGTGGAAAATTTGTGTCACTGAAAGAAGGCGTAAAACTCGGCTTGCTTGCTGTCGTAGGAGCTCCTGTCCTAGCCGTGGCAGCTGCAGTGGAAGCAGTGAAAAGTGTGACAGATGGCGGCAAACAGCCAAAGAAGCAAGTCCAAGCCCCCATCCAAATTGAAATCAAATCGCAGGCAATCATTCCACAGGAGAAGGAGAAAGCGCCAGAGGTTACTCTTGTACAAGAGGAGCCAACTGTAAAGCCTGAGGATCTACTAAAAGAATATCAGAAGCCGTATCCCCTCCACGTTGCGGTCGCTTTAGGCCATTACGACGGTGAAACAGGGCTAATAAAAATCAGTCCAACGGAATCAGTCACCGTCCAAGAAGCCATAAATAAAGGAGAAATCGATGGCTCCGTTCCAACATTCAAAGATTCTCGAACTGGTGAAGTAATATCTCTAACCGCCGCTATCGAAAAGGGACTCATTCAGCCGAAAACAGGGCAAGCTATTGACCCCACAAGTGGTGCTGAAGTGCCACTGGAGAAAGCGTTGGACTCGGGAATGCTCCTTTCCCCAACAAAGCGAACCACACTTGCTGAAGCCGTCTACTCTGGACAATATAATTCCGACAATAACACAATTAGAATAGCATCCGGTGAAACAATTCCTCTGAAACGAGCCATCGAATCCCAACAAATCAATGTTGACACGACAGTGGTCAAAAATTTCGCCACAGAAAAAATTATCCCATTCCAAACCGCAGTCAATGATGAAATTGTAAATATCGATGATGGTCTTGTGAAAATCTCTCCGAAGGATGTGATCAACATCGGAGATGCCTTCGAAGAAGGCACCTTGATCGAAGTAAATCAGCCCCTGTCCCTCTCAGAGAGCATTCTCAAAGGCATATTCGAAAAAGACCAGAAAGAATTTTTGGATCCAAGGAGTGGCTCATATCTCACGTTAGAAAATGCACTGAAACAAAATCTAATTGATTCTGACTCCGTCCATGTAAAAGACACGAGGGAAGGATTCGTCAAGAAAATGCCACTAAAAGAAGCCATTGAGTCTGGGTTCGTTTCTCCAACGGACGGCGCCGTAACTGACTTCACAACGAAAGAAATTGTCCCACTAATTGAAGCTCTAAACAGTGGGCTAATTGTCGACAGCAAAATGCCACTTTCTCTCCAGAAAGCAATTCACTTAGGCCTTTACGCAGAAGAAACCGGACGAATTGTAGATCCCAACACCGGCAAGCGTATCACATTACACGAAGCTATTCGACGGCTCGTTGTCAATCCCAATCTGCCCTGCTACTGGGATGACGAGGTGAAGAAAGTTTTGAGTTTGGTGGAGACATGTCGAATTGGTATCATTGATCGACAAGAGGGAATGATGCTAATCCCACTGGAATCCACGAAGCGAAGTGGCTCACCCAGTCTTCATCCAGATTCTCAACTAAAACTTTCAACAAGACTTCCACTCAGCAGGGCTGTCGAAGAAGGCCACATTCTCGACATCGAAAGACCTTTCAGCCTCCACAAAGCTATCAAAATCGGCTTGTATGATGAGAAATCGGGCAAGTTTGTTCATCCCTCGACTGGGAAGAAGCTAACTTTACAAGATTCCCTGAAAGAGGATTTAATTGACGGCGACACATCTATCATCAGATGTCCCACAAAGAATGAGATTGTAACTTTACCTGTTGCAGTCAAAAAAGGTGTGATCAATCCCGTCCAAGGCTTGTACAACGAAGACAAAAACATCAGCCTTGATCTCGTCGCAGCAAAATCCAGAGGCTACATTTTAACTCCAGAAAGACCACTTTCGCTAGCCGACGCAGTCGGCGAGAATTTATACAGTGGCGACACGGGGCTGTTGGCTGATCCTCTTCTGGGAGGATGGCTAGACGTTGGCAAAGCTATCGAAGGTGGCTTAATTGATCCGCAAATTTCCGCTGTGCGAAATCTCAAAAATCAGCAGATCAAATCCCTGACAGCGGCTGTGGACGATGAGGACATTATTGTGAAGAAGGGACAAGTGATGGATATGCGAAGTGGGAAACCTGTTTCCTTTGACAAAGCTGTGAACAAGGGAATTATCATAAAAGTCGGAAAACCCATCATTTTCGGCGAAGCTCTCCGAGAGAGCTACATTGACCTTCAGCGAGGAACTTTCTACGATCCAAGAACATCTCTCACAGTTCCTCTTCACGTGGCTGTGGTAAATGAACTCATTGAGCCAGGCAGTGCAGTAATTAAGGATCCTCTCACAGACAACTACAGAAATCTGCGCGAAAGTATTCAAGTCGGCCTAGTCGACTTGAACAAGCGAGCCTTGATCCATCCTGAAACGGAGAAACTAATGCCGCTCTGCATTATCTTTGACCAAGGGACAATAATTTACTTGAGAGAATCCATCAGTTTCGACACAGCCCGTGACCGGGGCAATCTGGACATTTCCACCGGACTCTACACAGATCCATCCTTTGAATCTCCAATCACGCTGAAAGAAGCCGTGGATATCAACGCCATCGATCCTTCCTCCGCCGTGGTGAAAGACACCCTGAAGAAGAGACTCGTCAATCTGACGGACGCCTACAAAAGCGCACTAATCGATCCAGAGAAAGCGACAGTGATGAACACCGCAAATCATCAGGTGTTAACTCTGAAGGGTGCGGTAGAGCAGGGTCTTATCCTAACGCCGAGAAGTCCTCTTGGCCTCATCGAGGCACTAGACTATGGCTTGTATAACAATGAGAATGGTCAGTTTAGGAATCCTTACGATCAGAAAGGTAGCTTCAAGTCACTCGACGAGTGTATAGCGTCTGGACTCATAGATCCTAGTACAACTGTGGTGAAAGAACCCTCCACAGGAAGAATCATTGGGTTAGCTCAGGCACTCGAGGAAAAGATAATTGATGGGGAAGAAGGCTATCTCACAGACCCCGTAACCAAGTCCCGTCAAAATCTATTGGATGCTTGGAAAAACGGATATTTGATGGCGGCAGAGGCAAGGGTAAGAAGAGTTTCTCCAGACAAAAATAAAAGACTCAGGGTTGGCTTGTCCATTCGTTGTCCTGAACATTTTGGCTGCTGTTTTGAGACAACGAACGTTTTTATTTTTACCAAAAAAAACCATTTTCCAAGCCGGTTTGAAAATGAAAAGCTTTTCCACTTTCATATTAAAATTGGGATATCATTTTATTTGCTAATGAAACGTTGCAATATAAGTCCCCCCCCCTAGACGAGCTGTTATTGCCTGGCCTGGACCAGCTTACTTACCAAAAATATGCATATCCACACGACATTTTGACTTGTCGAACTTAACTATGATTCTTTGAAAACTGTAACAACGATTAATTACGATTATTTAGCTATGGAGCATTGTGATTTTGAGTTATGCATGTTAACGGAACATTGTTTGTTCTTCACGCGTGTAAAGCAATTGACTGGACAATTGACAGATTTCAGTAACAAATTCCATGTTTTTCACAAAGCTATTTCCCCCGTACTCGACGTCCTTCACGTAGACCCAAACAAATCACGCGTCACCGACCCCCACCCCCACGAGAGTTTTGTTATATTGACTCGCGCACGAGTAATTCATTAATGTCACGTTTGGACTTACAGAAAAAAACTTAAGCTTCTCAGCATTTATTCCCTGCATGAAATTGCTAAATTATAGCCAACATATAAAATCTAATTAACGGTCACATAAAATGCATTTAATTAAGATAAAATGGCTTTCCAAAGATATATAATAATTATATGCTTCGGAAGTGGAACGAAAGTTGGTTACATGTGCCTCTTTTGTGGGCGGTTGATGATGATCCTGTTGCAGCAAAAAAAATCTTTTAATCTGTTGTCTTTTTTTATTTAGTGTGTTCGTGGTGTTCATTACTTTCCTTTCTGTTTTCTGTCTTTAATCTCGGTTTATTTTGACTTTCAGTTTCAGTGCATGCATTCTTCTTTACAGGGTGTGTAGTCGCGAGCGATAAATGTATGATGTTGCGATTTAAAAAGCATGGTCAACTGAAGTTGGCGTTGGCGAGGAGGATGTATTTCCTCCATAAGTGTGGTTTTGAAGATGTAACAGAGAGGAACACCAAAAGCGCATGGCTATTAAAGCTGATATTTGTTGGTGAAAGTCCGTAGACGTAGAAAGTACAAAAAAATTAACGTGTTTTCTCTCTTCGCATGATGATGATATGTGCTGAAACTGTAAATCGGCCATTTGGATTTCCGTGGATGTTTGGCTGCAGCTACAAAATTTATAT
Organism: Heteromurus nitidus; assembly: GCA_034687055.1. Classification (NCBI taxonomy): domain Eukaryota; kingdom Metazoa; phylum Arthropoda; class Collembola; order Entomobryomorpha; family Entomobryidae; genus Heteromurus; species Heteromurus nitidus. The sequence continues at coordinate 44,526 of JAQFZW010000331.1, forward strand.
GTTTGATGAAAAATTATATGTAACGTATTTTGGGGGAGTGAAGTCAACCTTTATTATGCCATGCTAAAAACTACAACAAATGTTATTTATCTTAACCCAGCGGATTTAGAGTAGTGAAAGTAGTGAAAGCATTTTTGCTTACAAACAACAACGGGATGTTTATGTAATAGATTTTGTGCGTTCACAAGAATGAAAATGATTTGCTCTTTAAAACGGATGAATATTATGTTGATTTTTACGCATTTGGTTAAATGCCAAAATGTTGGGCATGCTGACATATATTTAAGTGGAATGATTTTTTAAAGATTGCGTTTGAGTGTATGACTGACAAATGAGTGAAAATTTGGTGCAAAAGTTAATGAGCTTTGAGTCTAACACACGAGCGCTTTAACGGGATATGTAACTTAAGGAAAAGGTGGTATTGTTCCGGTGCTATAACGGTTTTTTTGTGTGGTATCACTTCTTTCCAGCTTGCGACAGAAGCACAGTACAAACAATGTGAGCAGACCGTTCACAGTCTCACCGATTGGCTGACCGACATCGAGAGACGGCTGGCTAGTCAGGAGACACTCAGGGAAACCGTGGAGGAGTTGAGGAAGCAGACTATGACGGTCAAGGTTGTTTCATGGATTTAATGGATTTATGTTTGTGAGCTTGTCGCTTTTATGAAGTTTCTAATGCTTTTTTTGTTATACGCTTTGGGATAATTACAGCAAATTCGAGATGAGATTGATGACAGAGGACAAATGGTTGGAACTTGCTTGGACCAAATTCGCCACTTGGTGGCTACTGGGGGAGAAGTCTTGTCCAGTGAAGAAATTAGCACTCTGGAGAAGAACGGGAAGATTATGAAAACTCGATTTGATCGTGTGAATGATCAGTCGGAGAAGTTGTACAGGAAGTTGATGACTGCTTCGGATGAGTTGAAGAAATACAAGTGAGTTTGAGAAGTGCAATGTTGAAAATGATGACTTTCAATTACTTCGACGAGTTACTTACTTTGTTGACTACTTTTACAGGGCGGAAGTTTCCACGTTCAAGGTTTGGATGGAGAAGTCTATCCGTGTTCTGGACGACAAAGAGCGCAACATCAACAACCTGAGTACAAGCGGTCGGGATAACACGAAAGAATTTGTTAGTGATGTGATTGCCCATCAAGGTGATCTGAGATTCATAACAATGTCTGCCCAGAAGTTTGTCGAGGAATCCAGGGTAAGTGATCATATTTCGACGAGAATTTGAAGTTACGCTTATGGGGCAATGTGAAATAGCAAGAGTTTTTTACCTAATTTTTGTTATATGTGATCTACCATAACAGGACTACCTCCAAGTACTCAACGAATTCCGTACAAATCTTCCTCAACGTTTGCCATTCTTGGAATCCCGAGAATCTGCGGTAAAGGAGGAAGTAACTCATATCACGACCATTTACCAGGACCTGCTCTCACGTGCCAATAAACTTTATGACCGACTTTCACAACTTGGAAATAAGCAGAAGGACTTCCAAGATGCATTGAACAAAGCGCTTGCATGGCTTAAGGAGGTCACTCCAAAAGCTCAAAAGGTTCTTTCGGAGCCGGTTGCAGGAGAGCCGAAACTCGTCGAAGAGCAGTTGAGCCGAGCCAAGTCACTTCAGAATGAAGTGCTCTCCAACGGAAGACTCATCGATGGTGTTCGACAAGCCGCCAACAATCTTCTCAACAGCATGGAGGAATTATCTCCAGCTGAGAGGAATGCAATTGAAGGTGCTTGTAATGACCTTCAGACCAAATATCAAAATCTGTTGGATGCCATTGGAGAGAAAATTAAGGATCTGGACTCTGCCCTGGTTGCCAGTCAAGGTTTGCAGGACTCTGTGGACAGTGTGTCCAACTGGTTGTCTCAGGCTGAAAATCAAATGAGGTGAGTGAGATATATTTGGAAAATTAGTAAATGGGAGGATATTTTTTGTTGACAATTAGTATATTTAAAACATATGTTATATTTGTTATTTCCTCCAGAAACATCTTTAAGCCCGCCAGTTTAATCAGAGAACGACTCGACGAGCAAATCCGAGAAGTTAAGATGCTTCAGGCAGACATTGACTCGCACCGACCCAGTCTCGAGAGTATGGCAAGGTCTGCCGATGACCTGATGAGATCAGGAGGCGCACGTGTTTCCAAAAAAGTCGAAGCTAAGCTCAAGGACGTCCTTGCTCGATATGAAAAGCTCGTGGAGAAACTTGTACAACGTGCGGTGTTCCTTCAAGAAGTTTCTACTCACCTTGACAGTTTCCTCCTGAGTGCCAACAACTTTGATCAGTGGTTCGCCGACATGTTTGAAGTACTGGAAACGAGACTCACTGGCGATGACGCAGCTGCACGAGTAGACGAAGTGATGCGAAGAAAGGATTCGCGAAGGCAAGAGTTCGAAGAAATGATTTCTTCCGGAAAATCCTTAGTCGCAAAGAAGGATATTACTGACACGACACCAGTCAAGGATAAGATAAAGGTAGGATACGTAAAATATAGATCGTGCTTTTTTAAAGTTTTTCTTACAAAGGAAATGGAGGCATTACATCAATCATTTACTTTTCAGGCCCTTGAAACCATGTGGAAAGAATTGAACGCTGCCATTGATGAAAAGAACAAGCTCAGTAAATCCCGTCAAGAAGCGTTGAATGCATATGAAAAGCTCCGCGACCAAGTTCAGTCCTGGTTGACTACAATGGAGACCAGAGTTAACAACCTAAACCCAGTCTCCGTCGACTTGGATGTGATAAAGCAGCAAAATGAAGAGCTTCGACCAATCGTCAAGGAGCACAGAGACTACAGCACAACCGTCGACAAAGTCAACGAATTAGGTGCAGCGTATGATGCCATGACCCGTGGAGAAAGAATCGAAAGCCCACGCAGACGAGGCATTGCCTCCAGTCCAGTGAAACGACAAAGTTTCAGGTCATCCGCCGAACCAAGAAGTCCATCACCAACGAAAACACTCTCTGGTTTTGACGGTCGTAGTCCAATGTCTCCAAGTGGGTCGAGTGGATTCGGAAGTCGAAGATCCAGCCAAGAGGGCTTCTTGAACTTGGAGGACGCCAGTCCTGTTCAACAACAACTGAACGAGATCAACCAGAGATATCAACTAATTGGAATGAAATTAAGCGACAGGCAGAGCGATCTTGATTCAACAAGAGATGAAGTCAAGAAAATAGCGGATAATCTGAAGACCCTTATTCAGTTCATTGAGAAAGAAGAGCGTCTCATGCCAAAGGATACTATTCCTCAAAGCCGCGAGGAAGCGGATAAAATGCTCCGCACAATCAAGAGCATTTTGGAAGATCTTTATGAGAAGCAAGGCATGTTGGACAACACTCGAATCCAAGTGTCTGATTTACTCAGACGAAAGCCCAATGCCATCGGTGCCGACACTCTTCAAACTTCCTTTGAAAATATGCACCAGAAGTGGAAGGATCTTCAGGATAAGTGCAAGCAGAAGGTGAAATTCCTCGAAAACATGAAGGAATTCTATGACTCTCACGACAACCTCAACACCTGGCTTACCTCCAAAGACAAAATGTTAGGTGTATTGGGACCAATCGCATCCGATCCAAGAATGGTACAAAGCCAAATGCAACAAGTTCATGTCATTCGTGATGAGTTCCGCCAGCAAAAGCCAGTTCTAGACAGTTTCAACAATTCCGGCGATGAAATTTTATCCCAAACTAATCCCGCAACTCCGGACGGAAGGAAGATTGAAGACAGGTTAGCAACCATCAATCAAAAATGGAATGACTTGCTTCACAAATTGGATGACCGTGAAGGCAGCTTGGAGCAGGCTTCTGGAGCCAGCACAGATTTCTACAATAATCTCAACAAGTTGCAAGACAACTTGCACAAAATCAGCGATGACCTGGACGACCTAATAGCGGACAAGGGAGATCCCGACGAAATGCTTAAGAAATTAGAAGTCATCGAGAGGAATCTGAATAACCAAAGACCAATCTTGGCTGATGTAGAGGCATCGGGTGAACAACTGTGTGACATCTTGCAGGACCCTTCGGCAAAAGCAGACATTAAGCAAAAGCTCTCGCAAGTTAGCAGGCTGTACAACCAATGCCAGAAGAAACTTGACAATTGCAAGGCAGAACTTGAAAATTCAAGGAAGGATGTTCTGGACTTCAATGATGCTTGTGAAGAAGCCCAAAACTGGCTTCAGTCCTTGCTTGCCCAACTTGCCGAAAAGTTGCTGGTGTCTGCAGACAGAGACACACTTCGCCGACAAGTCACCGAGTTTGAGCCCATTTACAGAGATGTGATGGGCAAGGAGCACGAGATCATTATGACTATCAACAAGGGCAAAGATCTGGCGAAAACGTCCCGGAAAAATGAGCAGAGACTTATTCAGCAAAACATCGAGAAAATCCAGAAGGGCTGGGAAAGACTCAAGAAGGAAACTGTTGACCGTCATTCACGTCTTCAGACTTGTAACGAGCACTGTAAGAAATACGACAGAGGTCTGGAGCCATTCGTAAAATGGTTGACTCAGGCCGAAGACAAGCTGGAGAGCTTCACTTTAACATCATTTAAGAAAGCAGATATCGACAAGTTACTCAAGGACGTTAATGCCTTCAAGAATGACTTGTGGAGACGAGCAGGGGATTACGAGTCGACTAGAAACAACGGTGAAACTTTTGTGGGAGCTTGCGACAAAGACAAGGACGGAATTAAGGAAGAGCTTCACGATCTGAAGGAGAGATGGGAAGCCCTTAATGCAGCCATTCTCGCCAAAGCTCAAGAGCTTGAGGATGCTGCAGCACGACTCAATGAGTTTAACGATAATTGCCGTGATGTGAAGAATGCTCTCGGCCGTTGCGAAGACAAGCTTGCGTCTCACGACGGTCTTGGGGACGCTGCCAGAGATCCGAAACTCCTCCAAAGAATTAAGGCCATTCAGGAAGAAGTTAAGAAGCTGGAGAAACCTCTGGATAATGTACAACGACAAGGGGAGGATCTCTGCCACTCCGCTCAACGGCAGAGATGTGATGATGGCCACATCCGTGAGGCGGTTGATGACCTTTTCGACAGATTTGGAAACTTGACTGGAAAGTTAGGAGACAGATTGCAAGACCTGGAATCATCACAAAGAGCAATGGCCGAATTCACAGAACAAATGAAGGCCCTTTCCTCCGAAATTGGGGATTTGGATGCAGAATTCAGTTCGTTTAAACCAGTCGGACGAGACATTCCCACAGTCAGCAGCCAAATCAGAGAAATGGAAACATTCTCTGGAAAATTACATTCAAAGAAGGCTGACGTTGAGCATGCTTCCGATGCCTTGGACGAACTTATCCGCCAAGGAGTTGCCGCTGACACGAAGGGCATGAAGGACCAAATTGACAGCCTGCGCAAGCAGTTGTCCCAGTTGGAGGTCAAAGGAAAACAGAGAGACGATGAATTGGCGAGGACATTGGCGAAACTTGAGTCTTTCTATGACTTGTATAATGGAACCAATGATGAAATCAATGACTTGGTCTCACAAGAACGCCAACTCAGTCGCTCAATTGGCGGAGATGTTGCGAGCATTCGAGCTCAACAGGCAGAATACAAAGAGTTCAGAGCAAGGTATGTGGACGCCGTTGGAAAGCGAGTTGATGAGTGCAACAAGAACGGAAATGGTCTTATCCAGTCGGCAGCTAATGGTGTAAATACCACAGGCCTTGAGAAGGACCTGGAAAAACTGAATGACAAGTGGAATTCACTCAGAGACAGGGTGAGTAAAAATGAAAAAAATATTGCGTCATACTTTAAATTGTAAATTGGGGACGAGTCTTACTCTTGTTATTTTTCTTCCAGATTAACGAACAAGAACGGAAACTGGATGCTGCTTTGTTGCAATCTGGCAAATTCAAGGATGGACTTGATGGTCTTGACAAGTGGCTCAGTGAAATGGAAGGTATGGTCTCCAACCAGAAGCCACCATCAGCGGACTACAAGGTTGTGAAGGCCCAACTTCAGGAGCAAAAGTTCTTGAACAAGATGCTCGCTGACAAGGAGCCGAATGTAAATTCATTGTTCAAAATGGCAAAGGAAGTGGCAGCGAATGCAGATCCGTCTGAGAGAGCAAACATCGAAGGACAAATGCAGGATATGGGAGAACGCTACAGCAACCTCTGCGATGGAGCCAAGGAACGACAAGGTGTGCTTGAGGAAGCTATGAAAATCGCACAGAACTTCCAGGACAAAATTGGCCCACTTGCAGATTGGCTCGAGAAACAGGGCAAGAGACTCAAGGAAATGTCCATTATTCCCACTGACGAGGACAAGATCGCTCGTAGAATCCGAGAGCACGAGGCTTTCCATGACGGACTTCTCAGGAAGCAGCCAGAATTCAATGACTTGGCTGATATTGCTCAGCATCTCATGGAATTGGTGGGAGATGAGGAAGCTGCCCTTGTCGCAGATAAACTTCAAGAAGTTACAGATCGTTATGGTCAACTTGTTGAGGAGTCTGAGGCACTCGGCCAACTTTTGAAACAATCCAAGGCAGGTCTTCGTCACCTTGTTTTGTCGTATGAGGAATTGGTCGCCTGGATGGATAGCGTGGACAGGCGCCTCAGTAAATTCAAGGTTCTCTCAGTCCACAAAGAGAAGTTGCTTGAGCAAATGGATCAACTTGCAGGACTCGTGGAGGAGATCAAAGATCGAGAGAAGCAAGTTGATGAAACGGTGGAAGCAGGAGTGGATTTGATGAAGCACATTTCCAACGATGAAGCCATCCAACTGAAGGATAAACTCGACTCCTTGCAAAGGCGACACAATGACATCAACACGAAAGCTGCTGAATATCTTAAGAATGCTCAGGATGCTCTTCCTCTTGTTACCCAGTTCCATGATTGCCACAATAATCTCACTGACTGGATGACAGATGCTGAGGACATCTTGAAAAGCTTGGATAATGCAAATCTTGTCGCTCAAGAAAAAGAAATTCTTCGCTTGGAAGCCGAAATCCAAGATCAGCGTAAGATTCTGGAAACCATCAACCTGGTTGGCCCACAACTTTGCCAACTTTCACCTGGCGAAGGAGCATCCACCATTGAAGGCCTTGTCACCAGAGATAACCGTCGCTTTGATGCTATCTGTGAACAAGTTCAAAGGCGAGCCGAGAGGATACAAATGTCCAAAGCGGTAATATTTTTAGTTTTATTTGAAAATTATATATTAAGAAATCCGTTAATTTTCTAATTAATTATTTACATATACCATTTACAGAGATCTATGGAGGTTCTTAGCGATATTGATGACTTACTGGAATGGTTCCGTGAAGTCGAAGGCCAGCTCAACGACGCTGAAAAGCCCAGTTGTGAACCTGATGTTGTTCGAATTCAACTCCAAGAGCACAAGGCTCTCAACGATGAAATCTCCAGTCAGAAAGGACGTGTTCGCGATGTGCTAGCCACCGCAAAGAAAGTTCTCAGAGAAGCTGCCCAAGGCGAAGACACCGCTACTTTGCGGGAGAAAGCTGAAGATCTTAAAGAGACGATGGAGAACGTTTCGAAACTCAGCAGTGACCGTCTCAGTGCACTCGAGCAAGCACTTCCCCTGGCAGAACACTTCTTCGACACTCACATCGATCTTAATCAATGGATGGACGCCATGGAAGACGAAATGGGCATATTGGATACTCCAGCCATCCGCCCAGATCAAATTATGAAATTGCAGGAGAAGACACAGCAATTCATCCAGTCCACCAATGAGCACAAGCCTTTGTTAGACAAGTTGAACAAGACGGGAGGAGCTCTTGTCCGACTTTGCAATGAAGATGACTCTGGAAAGGTGCAAGAAATTATGAACCACGATAACGATAGGTACAATGCCCTTCGAATCCACTTGCGCGACAAACAACAACAGCTGGAGAAAGCACTTCAGGTAGACTATTGATTGTAAAGCTAATTCGTGTAATTAAAAACAATTCGTGCATTATGTAAATGTTTAAAATCTTGACTACAGGAAACCAGCCAATTCAAAGACAAACTTGATGGCATGCTCAACGCGTTGGAGAACACTGCAGATCAAATCAACAATGCTGAGCCAATCGCCGCTCATCCAGACAAGATCAGGGACCAAATTGACGAAAACTGTGCAATCATTGATGACGTCAAGAAACGTGAGGACGCATTCAATGCCGTGAAGAAGCAAGCAGCCGACGTTATTGACAAGGCGCCCAACAAAAATGATCCTGCGGTTCGAGACATCAAACAAAAACTGGATCGTCTCAACAGTCTCTGGGACCAGATTCAAAAGGCGACGAAAACACGTGGCAAGAACTTGGACGAGGCTCTCATCCTCGCCGAGAAGTTCTGGGAGCAGCTTCAAGCTGTTATGGAAAAGTTAGATCAACTTCAGGAAACGCTTAAAAACCAAGAGCCGCCAGCGGTCGAACCCAAAGCCATTCAAAAGCAACAGGATGCTCTTCTAGAGATCAAGAAAGACATCGAACGAACCAAGCCTGAAGTTAACCACTGCCGCCAATCCGGTCAGAACTTGATGAAAATTGTTGGAGATCAAGACAAGCCTGAGATCAAGAAGAACATTGAAGATCTGGATTCCGCTTGGGATAACATCACAGCTCTATTCGCCAAGCGAGAAGAGAATCTCATTGACGCAATGGAGAAAGCCATGGAGTTCCATGATACTTTACAGGTGCGTTATATAAGTTCATTTTTGTTGTCTCTATTCCAAGAATATTTTCTGTGATGCGGCTTTTTTGGAGAAAGTTATGACATGAAACGCATATTTTAGGCACTTCTCCGGTTCCTTGACCGCGCAGAGGAGCGGCTCAGCAGTTTTGGTGTCATTGGAGCTGATATCGATGCAGTGAAGAAGCAAATCAAAGAGCTCAAGGACTTCAAGAATGATGTCGATCCAATGATGGTGAAAGTGGAGGCTTTGAACAGGTCCGTACAGTCTCTTTCTCCTTTTGTCTTGTACGTACTAAACGTATATATAAACCTTTCTCTTTCCCATCAAAAATGTATACCTTCACATAAGAAATATCGCTTTGTAGGGAACCACTTCACCCAGATCATGCATAAAAAACCTTTACAGTTCAATCCAGCAAAAAAATGCTTTCAACATCTTTTCTCCTTTATACACGTTTCTTAAAAGACAATATGATAACTATGTTTCTTTTCTTTAATCTTGCGAAATCACTGGAAATCGACGAAAATCAAACGCGTGCTATCAAAAATTGTACATATACAGGACTCTCTGGAGGCAAGTCGAAGGGTTCAAACCTTTCTCAAAAAACGAATTTTGTAGTGTTTGTGTTGTCCTGTTGCTGCGTGTATTGCGTTTTTTGCAAAATCAATTGAGTATTTTATTTTTGCTTCATGTGTAGGCTCCGTTTCTGCTTCAGAATATGAATTTTATATTCGATGTAGCTTGCACTGCATCAAATGCGTTTTGTTTTCTATAATTTTGCACGTTTTCGTTGTTTCGAGTATATTTGCATGTCTGATTTTTACGTTTTGCTCTACTGTGCCGCTTTTTTATTCAATTGTATGAAAATTCGTTCTAACAAAATTATTATGTATGAAATAGACAAGCTCAAGAGCTCACCGAAAGAACTTCACCGGACCAAGCTGCCAAAATTAAGGGCCCACTAGGCCAAGTGAACAGGAGATGGGATGAATTGCTGAAGGGCATTGTTGAAAGGCAACGCGAGTTAGAGAATGCTCTCCTGAGATTAGGACAGTTCCAACATGCCTTACAAGAGCTGATGGCTTGGATTGAGAAGACGAACAAGAATTTGGACTCGCTGAAACCCGTTTTTGGTGATCCACAAATCATCGAAGTTGAATTGGCTAAATTGAAGGTAATTACATGAGCTGGAGTTGAGTATATGGGCTCAGTTGGGTGCTGACAAAAATCATGAGACTAATTGTACATGTGTTGTGTACATTCCAGGTTACCATCAATGACATCCATGCCCATCAGAACAGCGTGGACACTCTGAATGACGCTGGTCGTCAAATCATCGAGTCAGAGAAGGGCTCTGACAATGCATCAAAGACGCAACATAAGCTGAACGACCTCAACAAGAAATGGGATGACCTACAAAACAAGGCAAACGATCGTCAAAAGGAACTTGAAGATGCGTTGAGAGACGCTCAAGCGTTCAATGCAGAAATTCAGGATCTTCTATTATGGTTGAGTGACATTGACCAAGCTCTCAACACTTCGAAACCGGTTGGAGGTCTCCCAGAAACAGCTCAAGAGCAACTGAACCGTTTCATGGAAATTTACAACGAGCTCGAAATGAATAGACCAAAGGTTGAAGCTGTTCTCCAGCAAGGTCAAGAGTATCTCAAGAGATCAACAGAAGGAGCTGCGACAAATCTCACCCACAACCTGAGAACTTTGAGACAACGCTGGGACAGTGTTATGAATCGTGCTAACGACAAGAAAATCAAACTTGAGATTGCTCTCAAGGAAGCAATGGAATTCCACAAATCCGTGCAAGATTTCACCGACTGGCTCACCGAAGCGGAGCAATATCTTTCTGGCCTTGAACCAGTTTCTCGTGTCCTCGAGAAGGTCGTTGAGCAAGTTGAGAGCCACAAAGAGTTCCAGAAACAAGTGTCCGCTCATCGTGAGAGTATGCTTAACCTGGAGAAGAAGGGCAACCATCTGAAATATTTCAGTCAGAAGCAAGACGTCATTCTGATTAAGAACTTACTCATATCCGTCCAGCATCGCTGGGAGCGAGTCGTCTCGAAGTCAACGGAACGCACTCGAGCTTTGGATCATGGCCTGAAGGAAGCCAAAGAATTCCACGATTCTTGGTTTTCCTTGTGCAAGTGGCTTGATGAGGCAGAGAAGAGTTTGGACGAGATGCAGGCTACCGCAGGAAATAACCCAGTTAAGATCAAGCAAATGTTGGCCAAGCACAAGGAGTTCCAACGCGTTTTGGCATCGAAGCAGCCTGCGTATGATTCCACCATGAAGTTAGGCAAGAACTTGAAGGATAAGGCTCCTAAGTCCGATGAACCCACGCTCAGGCAAATGTTAACTGATTTGAAGAACAAGTGGAACAACGTGTGCAACAAGAGCGTAGAACGGCAACGAGCGTTGGAGGATGCTTTGTTGAGATCAGGCCAGTTCAAGGATGCTCTACAAGAACTTCTGGACTGGCTTAAGATGATTGATGGTCTCGTAACGGATGATGGTCCTGTTCATGGAGATCTTGACACAGTTACAGCACTTGTCGAGCAACACAAGGTATTTTTCTAGTCGTATCTAATACTTCATTAAGGTAATGTAAGAATTTAAGCTTAATTTTAAAATGCCTTCGTGATCATTAGAAAATTTGTGAAGAGCTCGACAACCGCCGCAGTCAGAAAGACGACATAGTACAAACAGCTGAAGAAATGATGGAGACTGCTTCGGCTGAGGAGAAGGCGAAACTCCAGGCCAGTGTTCGAGAGATCAAGACTTCATTTGACAGAATTAAGGCCAAATGTGACAACAAAACGAGAAGGTTGGAGCAAGCCCTCAAAGAAGCTGAAAGGCTTCACAAGGCCGTTCACATGCTTCTGGAATGGCTTTCCGATGCAGAGATGAAGCTACGATTTGCTGGACAACTACCTGAAGACGAGGAAGCAACCAGGAGGCTGTTGGAAGAGCAAGAGAAGTTTATGAAGGAACTTGCTCTGAAAGAAAGGGAAAAGGACGAAACCATCGATTTGGCCAAGAGCATTTTAGCCAAAGCTCATCCTGATGCTGTCAGCGTGATCAAACACTGGATTTCAATCATTCAGTCGAGGTGGGATGAAATTTCCTCGTGGGCATTACAGCGCCAACAGAAATTGCAAGCACATCTTGCGACTCTCAGAGGAATCGATGAACTTCTCGAAGAGCTCATGGCCTGGTTGCAGAAATGCGAAGACACGCTGACAGAGCTGGAAGCAGAACCTTTGCCTGATGATTTGGGTCAAATTCAAGTTCTTATCAAGGTAAAAAGTTTGTATGAATCAAGGCTGTACTCGCATAGAAGAATCAAATTAACGTTTTCCAAAATTCTGATTATTTTAGGAACACAAAGAATTTATGGAGGGCATGGCCAAACGTCAATCCGAGATCGACGCAGTGTGCAAACCTAAGCTCATTAGTAGCCGCCCATCAACAGGTCCCAAAGGCAAGCCGTCGAGGTTACGTAGCACCACTCCAGGGTAAGTCTTTGAAATATTTCATGCATCCAATATCTTGTCACAATCAGCAATACGGTTTGCGATCTATTTTGGGAGGGATATTAGATTGGGGTCGGAATGAAGAAGCATGTTCAGTTTTATTATTGTCAACAACGAACTTGTCTTTGTGACCTTCCAATGAACATTTTGAGGGATTGACTGTACAAATGTTCGACGATTCAGATGATTCCGTCTATGGCAAAGCAGCCAGAATACTCTGGAAAATGACAGTTTTCTCCTGAAAGAAGTCATTTTGAGTATGTTGTAGCTAAAAAGAATGAATAACAAATGTAGGAGATTTCATTTTTGCAATGAAATACATCAATCCAAACAACGAACAAAAGATTTCATCAAAAGTCACATAAAAATGCAAAAATGTGACCCGTTTCTTTCATTTCCTTCATTCCTTTGCCACACGATATTGAAAGTGACTTCTCTGTCTGGACTCCAGAGAAAACGATGTTTTAAATGTTTCAAGGGCATCGTCTACTTCGTCGAACTTCTGTCCAGACAAACAAATCCTTAATGTCTCGAGTTCTACTGAGTTGCAAGAATAAATTGCTTTGTGAATGTTCTGTGCTTATATTGCATCCTGTCATGATTTTTACTTTTTTCAGTGGAGATAGTCGTGAAACATCGCCTGAGTTGGATTTGGCTCAGCGTAGATTGAGGTTTGCATTTTTTTCTTTTCTTTTGATTTTCTGCATTCTTTGACTGTTGTATATTGTTTACGGAATGATATATGTGAATGCGAAGGCATGAGTTCTTTTGGAGACTTTTTGATTGATTCAATTTTTTATGGTGATGTATGAACAATTCAATTGAGTGGTTCTAGTTTTTATGTTTAAAGTGTCTATTTCTTGCTGTATACGTTGCGTGTGCACATGCATGCACCTTTGTGTGGGACTTTTGTTCAAAATTGCTTATATATCCTTTTCTCGTAATTATATTGTTTAGCGCTAGAACTATCGGTTCCCGAGAATCTACCCCAATGTCTCGCATGGGCAGGTTGGTTATATTTGTTTTAATTCTGATGCGACAGAAATGTTTGCTCTATTTTTCTTTGAAATTATACAAACAATTTCAAACTGCATGGTTTGGTTGGAGTGAAATGTTTCATATATGCTTGTATGCACTCTAGTCCTGGACGAGAAAAATCGCCAGAGATGTTTCCACATATTGGACCTCGGTTCGATCGTCGGGGAAGGTACATTATGCTGCACGATCTGCACTTTTATATGCTTCATCAATGCTTGACTTCAGTGAAGTTATTTTTGCAAAAAAGATGGCTAACTAAAATTAATTAATAATTACCTAAACTTAAGTTTGTTCTCTGTCACCATTTTATAACGGCCATGATAAACCTATGGTTTTGTTTGGGATTGGATAGAGTAATTGAAGAAGGTTTCGTGGAATTGAGGGAGCTTGTAAATATTGTCCTAATGGCACCTTACGGTTCTAATAATTATGTCGCTGTTGATGCGAATTTGAAATCGTAGTAAATGTTAACGGGTATGGACGTGTATGCTTTGGCATAGCTTGAGTGATTTACTTTGGTAATGGTGTTTTCCATGCGTGAACCTTGGGTTATGTCTGGTTTTAGACGATTACATGATCGTGCACAATTGTATGTGTAGACCACTCACTTGACTTACAAAGTTTAATTAAATTTTATGTACAAAACATGTATATGCATATACGTGTTGATGTTGATACACCCGCAGTAATAACAATCTAATTATAGATATACGATCTCGATCATGAAGCTCGAACGTGATCGAGGTTTTTAAACGATATCCGTAACCAAAGATTAAACATTTGAAGTTAACATGTGACTAACTACAACAAGGAAGTTAACGCCGACAGGTTTGCTAATGAATCTCTTTGAACCCTGTCACTTGCAGCAAAGCGGTGGAGCCCCAAATCAAGAGCCCACGCGTGAAGGCCCTCTGGGACAAGTGGAAGCATGTTTGGATGATGGCGTGGGAGAGACAGAGGCGACTTCAAGACAAGTATAATTACTTGCTGGAGTTGGAGAAAGTGAAGAACTTCAGCTGGGAGGATTGGCGCAAACGCGTAAGTTTTATGTTTGGAATGTAAATTCGAATAACAATTTCTGGAAAAAGTTATGGACAAAAATAATAACACGCTGTTTCAATTCATTCATTCTTGTAGTTCTTGAAATTCATGAACCACAAGAAGTCCAGAGTTACGGACCTGTTCCGTAAAATTGATCGCAACAATAATGGCCTGATTCCAAGAGAGGAGTTTATTGACGCAATCATGAAAACAAGTAAGAATCGTTCTCAGAATTGGCTAGGTATGTCAAATTTAGAAAACCAACTAAAAATCTCAATTATTCTCCTTCCAAGAATTCCCAACAAGTCGTCTGGAAATGAATGCCGTGGCTGACATGTTTGATCACGGTGACCATCTAATTGACTACATGGAATTCATTGCTGCCTTGAGACCTGACTGGCTTGAGAAGAAGCCATTGAGTGAAGCTGATGTCATTGATGACGAAGTACAGAGGCAAGTAATGAAGTGTACTTGTCGCCAGAAGTTCCGTGTCTTCCAAGTCGGCGAGGGGAAATATCGGGTAAGAAACTTAAGAAGATGAAATTAAAGAAGTCTCAACATAAAACTTTATTCTTTCATGCAATCTGATCTCTATTGTGTCCTGTCTTTGCAGTTTGGAGACAGTCAGAAACTCAGATTGGTCAGGATTCTTCGGTCCACGGTCATGGTCCGCGTTGGTGGTGGATGGGTTGCTCTAGATGAATTCTTGGTGAAAAATGACCCATGTCGAGGTAAGCAGAAACTGAATCCCCATTTCATAATACCCCAAATACTTCTAAAACATATCTTAGACGATTGTATTAGAGTTATGTAATTTCAAAGGGTTTCTAATGTCGATATGATCATCTTTTAAGAAGGTTCGATGAACTTGAATTCAAATTTATGAAAGAAACTATATGCCTATATAAACTTTAGAATAGGTTTTATTTAGTGAAGAATCTTTTTGGATTTTTTGTGATGTAAATAACCGTTTCGTGTAAATTCTTTGATGTGATTTCCTTCATCTCGCTACCAAATAACCATTTGAAGTGGTTTTACAATTCGCGTTTGAGTTACTCGGTTCTCCGTTGGATCATGACACGAGCAGCAGATACTACTGTCCATCTTATGGATCCCCCTGCAAACATTGTATTAGTAAGATTTTATACCTAAGCCTGACGCTCTGATTCTCTCACTTGTGAGCAAAATTTGCTCGTGTTGCAACACAGTGATGACAATCTTCTGTTTACTTTGCTCATTGATTCCCTACACCATATCAGTTTGCATCAAGTACCGAAAGAAATGGAATCTTGTTTATAAATGCTCGTATCATTTTTGCATGAAATTCTGCTCCTTTGACAAAGGAAAAAAGAAAAATGCATACACCAACGATTCAATTTTTATACCGAATGTATTGAATTTTGTGCTTCCGTATTTACTATTGATTTTGTTAGTGAACCATGACGCGTTTTAGTTTGGAATGCAGTGTTGTTGTGCATAGTATTTTGTAGATTAGGAATATTTTACCGATATATTGTTTAGCTTTGTTTCAAAGTTTGATTTCGCCAATGCACTCAACCCAGTACGTCGTTTCCACTTTTACTAACCTCTAGCCCGTATCTTTGTGTGTTTGTTTCGTTTTTGCGGAACGTAGCTAAAGGCCGTACAAATATTGAACTTCGAGAGCAGTTCATCTTGGCTGATGGCGTCTCCCAAACGATGACTGCATTCAAAGCCAAGCCAGGTACAACTGGAGCGAGTAGTGTGTCAAGCCAGAGTGGTAATAGGTCGGCTCAGTCCCTTCCTGCCGCAGGACCAATTACAAAGGTTACCATTTTGATGTATCCGCTTGAAATCGCATGCTTCTTGCGGCTTTTTTATCGCTTCAATTTTTAAGGCATGTAATACAAAGAAAAATATACATGCTTTGCTTTCGCATAAGAAAAGTCAAGATGAATGAACCTGTTTGCACTATTGTCATGTAATGGGTAAGTTGTGTATAGTGTGAAGTGTGATATGCATGTGTAAGTGAAGTGAATCTTGTCATTTTCAACTAAATTCTCATCCATTCAAAAAAAGTCAATATAACGAGAGAGAGAAAATAGTAGAGCCCACACACGTAGGAAAATATGTCGAGGGAAATGGATTTTCCTTGTTGCATTTCGAGCTCCAAGTTTATGTTCATGGCACACCATCTCTGTATGTTTCCTTTCTTTTAGCGGACTTCATTCTTGCTCAACTGATGCCCATTTTCGAAAGTATTCGGAACAATGAGGATATCTCGAAATATCACAGACGATGCTCAGAACCATATCATTCCGATGCCTTTGGGGCATCCTCATCCTGTCAATCATTTCCAAGAACCCTTAAGCCCAACTCGAAATGGAAGCCTGTTTATCAATGGGTCGGTAACCGCTCGATGCACCACATGCATGCAATTTGTCCTGTTTGTGTGAATCTTTTTTTGCACGAAAGAGTGAATTTTGCAGTTGCATAAGATATGTGGCTTCAGTTGAGGACTCTAGAGTCTAGAGAGCTTTACGCATGGAAGAACCTTGAT
The DNA here is from genome assembly GCA_034687055.1 of Heteromurus nitidus. Classification (NCBI taxonomy): domain Eukaryota; kingdom Metazoa; phylum Arthropoda; class Collembola; order Entomobryomorpha; family Entomobryidae; genus Heteromurus; species Heteromurus nitidus. The sequence continues at coordinate 61,373 of JAQFZW010000331.1, forward strand.
TTTGCATTAGAGAAATTGAGTAAAAGTTTATATAGGTTTTGTGGCATTGAAAAAACCAAATGCTGTTACTGGCGTGAGGTAGTTAACCCAAGGCAATGAATAATGTGGTGTGCCTACACCTTGTTTTCCTTTCACCAAATACCAGTTTGCTTTAGAACCTTGCATGATTTCATTCGAATGATTTATACATCTGAGGCAGAGTTTTCCCCTATTCGTGGTAAGCCCTGCTTCTACGCACGTAATAATGTCTGTTTCTAATGTGGTTTTCTCTTTTCTCCAGAGAAAAACACACAGTGAAACTTTTCGAGCACCATCTAGTTTTTTTGGTGAAATTGTAGCATTAGCACCATATACGCCATACGCATATGTGATAAAATATAGCTGGAACGAAGTTACTGAATAAAATGCCTTATATTTAATGTAATATGGTTTGTTAAGATATGACATAACATGATGATGAGCTTAATCGCATTTTGACCTGCTTTTAAAGCTGTTACTAATGTTTGCTCTCTCTTTTTTGGCTTTTGCAGTAAAGCAGTTTTTTGACAGATTGTTTGGACAGTTGTTTTTAAGTGATACTAATGATAATTGTTTGCTTCCAGGTTAAGGAAAGAAGCATCCGAAGTGTTCCAATGGGTGGACGTGCACGCTCAACGGACCGCACAACTCCTGACAGCACTTTCTCCGATGATGGATTTTCTTTATCTCGGTTGCCCCGCAAGTCTTCTGCTGGACCAGGACGTAAGTTTTGTGATGAACTCACTTTCTCTCCTTATGCTAGCAGTCTATATACTACATACGTGCTACTTTATATCTGTCTTTGTGGCACAATTCTTTTTCATCCAAGACCACGACTTCGTTTTTCTTGGTGATCTGTTTAGCTTGTTTGGGGGCAGAACGGGATGTAGGTGTCGTTATCTGTAATTAGCTTTCATAATAATAACAACAAAAAAGATTGAGTAGATTTCCTTTCTCATATCATCAACCTGTGTAATCATTTCTGAACTAAATCATTGGGAGTAAGTAGGCATAACGCGGAAATATATGTACATATGTTTGCTGTCACTAACATATCATCATGATGTGGTTGAGCATCTGCTGGGCGAAGATTGTGTATAACTGCTTTCGTTTTCGTATATGCACTGTACTAATGTCTTCAACGATTAAGTTAATTTATTGGCTCAGTCTCCGCTACTGACAGTTATGGATGACTTATTTACCCTTGTGTTCCATACAAATTCGTTTTTTATGTTACAAAATTAAACCTTTGTTTGCTTGATGTTCTGTTTGCTTTGGTACTTTCACATTGCTTTCACCGTCTTTTTATCACTTCACGTTTCCCGTTTGGTTTCATCAACTTTTCATTTCATTTTGAGTTATTTTTATTTTGTCGTTTATTTTTTGAAGGCGGTAGTCAGCCAGGTAGCAGAGCTGGTAGTAAACCACCTAGTCGTGCTGGATCGAATGTATCTTTGGATAGCACAGGTATGCTTGTGGCGAGTACGAGTACACTATGAATATTACATGAGCATGAAAATTCTGTTCGGGAGCATGACTCTCAATGAACCGTTGACGATGATTTACTTTGTGGATAAATATGAAATATTATAAAGAGAAAATCACATGGACGTTAGAAGATGTATTTGCAAATTAGTCTCGAGAAAGTATTTGATGTAAATCCATATGATATTTTCAGATGATGGCAGTAGAATACCGGTGAGAAGGTCAGCAAGCTTGAAGAGAGGCTCATCCGGAAGTGCTTTCGGAAGTAGTGGCTCAAGACCGTTGGCTACCTCTACTCCAGTTTCCTCCAGGGCGCCATTCTCCCTCAGTACTAATCTTAATGGATCCAGCATGTCCAGAGGACCGAGCACAGAACGGTAAGCACGTTACACGTGTATCTTTTGATACAACTTTCTCTTTCTCCGTCGAGAGGAATATCTCCTCATCAAAAATGCATGAAAATGAACGTGTTGGCGCAGCAGTCTTTAAGAAAGAAGATGCCACATCATTATATTATGATTTATGATTCATATTCCTTTGAGTATTACTCACGATCCTTTACATTTGCTTGAAGCTGCACATATACGAGCACGATGTAAAAGCTTTTGAAGTGAAAGTAGTTATACGTTTGAACTAAATATAACGCCTTTTAAACAAACTAATTTCACTTGATTACCACCCATCCACAGGGCACACTCATTCACACGCCCATCCAGTGCCACTACAATGAAAAGAACTGGATCATCCTCAAGTATTCACTCCGTATCTTCGTTAACTAACAGTGGCTCAAGGTAATTTAATCAAAAGTTGCTCATTCGCGTGCATTAATTAAAAAGCTTTTAAAGTATCACTAAACGGTTTAAAATTATTTTATTTCTTCACCACGAGCTGTAATATTTTTGAAACTTTGATAACATTGCAAAATAATATTGATGCAAAGATATATAATTGCAAGAAAAATTAACATTTCTCTTTTCAAACGTATAACCCGATGTAGAATACCAAGATTCATTGGGGGAACAGGGTCAGGCGAGCCAAGCCTTGATAGGTAAAAACGATAAATAATTTCTGTCTACTAATCCCTGATTTACCTTTCTCTTTTCACTTCCTAGACACTATTTTCCGATGAACATACTTAAACAAGTGTAAAAAAATATGTTCGACAGTAATTTAACATAACGTTATTTTTGCGCTAATACCAAACTTACAGATCTCGTACACCTTCCAGTAGTAATATACCGGGCTCAGTATCTCAGTCAGCTCCCAGGTAAAGACAATGACTCATTTTTAACATTGACAAGATTGTACATAAGTAATAATAATGTCGTCGTACGAGTATGTAGTAGATTAATTTTGGAATAACAAAGGAAGCTAATAAATTTGTGGTGGGTCAATTGCTTGGTTATCTAACTTGCAGATCTCGAACACCTTCTAGCAGTAACATACCGGTGGCAGTTGCTCAATCAACGCCTAGGTAAATACATTTAATCTATCTTGATCCTCATTGGAATCGTGTTTCCGGACGAGTATCACGTTACATAAAAGAGAAATGCGTGTGCTACCGTTTTACGGCCACGTGCGAATTAGATAAGAAGCATAATAAGTTCTGTCTGGGATTTGTTGGTTTCGTAACTATTCCTGACTTTTCTCTTTCTTTTCGCTTGTCTGTGTACAGAACACGGACACCATCAGGGTCGAACGTCTCCTTTTCCTTAGCCGGAGGAACTGCTAGTGCTGGAGCCACAACAACAACCACAACAAGTGCTGGAGGCCGACTCAGCCGGACATCCACCACTGAGTCCGCATCGAAATCATCTTTCTCCAGATCCAGCTTCCAGGAGTAGGCATGAGATGTACCCGGAAAAAAATAGTTTGGGGAGTACGAGGAAAGATGAAAAGCCCGTGTTGTTGTGATTTACTCCTTTTTTCATGTATATATATATCCAACACGCAAGCATATAATTTCTCACGAAAACTAATGTGAATCTTAACCTATACATACTTGTAGCATAATGTATACTTGAAATAGTTTTTGTTCAAGTTTAGTAAAAAGAAAGATAGAAAGTAGTATTTTCTTGGTCCTTTACGTAAGCTACCACTGCGTTCGTAATGCTACATTTGGGCTGTCCATCCATTCGTAGTCATTGTTGACGTCAAGAGATAGCTTGGTGAATGCACAAGTGATATACTTTCGTACAAAAAAACGGAAATATTTTCACAAAAATGAAGAAACTGTATTCATTTGGTGCTTTTGTTTTAGTTCTGTTATAGACAACTAGATAGGTATGCTTTTCCAGTTTATCACGTGAAAGTAGAATGTAGAATAAATTTTTTCGTAGAGATTGTAATCGTGAGAAGAAAAAACTTTATTTTTATTCTTTACTCTTCTGCATTATTGCTTCACCTAATATTCTCGTGTACGTAATCTATGCATAATAAGGGATTGGATTCTATTGTAACTTTTTATATTAGCTTTAAAAAAAACTCGTGTTAAATAATAAACAATATTCACCCAGTATTCATTTTCTTCTTGCGTCATGCTAACTATTGCACAAGTAAACGTTTTTTGACGAAATTTTACTGAGAGCAAGATTTTGTGCCATGTGAAAAGGTCATTTCTCTTTGAAAAGGCGATCTTATTGAAGTTGCAATATTAATATAGATACCTATAAATATTGTCCAAAAAAACGAAAAGTTGTATGCCTTTCGTGGAAGGTGATGAATAATAATGATCAAAAAGTTATGAGATGTGTAATGTAATGAATTTATATACTTACAAATATAAATAGTTATTTCTTTCCTTAAAGTAACGCCAAGATATCATCGAACACTATATACTTTTCTCCATTTTGGGGTGAAGTACATTTTTCTGCTGCGGAAATAAGATAACGAATTGTACACAAGGCTTTTATATATGGCCCTGTCTTTACATGTGTATGTACAGGCAAAATGTGAAAACTAGTGTTTGCAAGTAGTAGAGAGAAAACTTCCAGAAGCCAAATTCGGTTGTGAAAAACCGTACTAGATATAATGTAGTTTAGTGTAATACATTTTTGATGAAGTCGGAGGGAGAAAAGTGAGCTGAAAACGACGCCGTGTGATCCAGAAGACCGTTTTTTGTACTTGTAGAGAATCTTTTGTTACATAAAGGGAAGATATACTGCCGGGAATGCCTCCAAGGAGTGTGGTAATAATATTGTTGCATAATCGTAAAAACTCATGAAACTGAAATGGGGGTAGATTTTTTGTAAACCACATCTCTGTCGTAATTTGAATGATTTTTTTGAGAAACTTTGCGATAAAAAAATGTCTAAAATTGATAAGGGCAATGATTACATGGATAAATTCAATTAACATTTAGGGAACGCGTTATTTAAACATAATTGTACATGTACTAACCAGCCTCTTCAATTTACATATATTTAGTCCATTAATGAGAAATTTATTAACAAAGATGAATTTTAATATTATTAATAGTCAATAATAAAACTATATAGTATGTAAAAGAAACTCGTCTATAGTTTTTATGTTAATGTTTACGAAAATTCTTTAAACCTGAAAATGACGATGGCGATTAATGACTCCTAATAAACTTGTTTTGTACGAAAAATTAAAACAATGCGATTTTAGTACATATATTTTTCATCATATTACTTTGCATACATCTTGTAATAATTCTTTCATCCGTGGTTCCATGTTTCTTAGCCAAGTGAACATTTGTCACTGTCACATAATATATTTATTACTGAATCGTTGTAATGAAGATTGCTAGAAGGAGGATACCGTGAATGAAGCTTTGATGTGCATACGCACTTTACCCCATCGTAGAGACACTGCCGAGACGATCATACGAAGCCGAATATTGGATTTCTCTCTGATGCGTACGAATGTAAGTACAAGATAAAGACTGCGAAGACAAAGGCAAGGTCAAATACGAACTTGGAAAATCTGGAAGCGTAACTTCAAATTGCACTGCAGAATGAAACGTAGAAAAAATAGGATGCAATTGAAGTGATAAACGCATAAAAAATTCTATAAACTTGTATTAGCAAAAGTACTTTGAACTATCTGTTGCAATTCCGTAACTTTCTTACAAGTTGAAAAATTTTAAACAAAAAGTATACCCTGAAGTATTTCTTCCTCTCTCTCTCTTCTTTTGAACCGTTAAACCCAAGGGTTGCAACAAAACTCCCAACCCAATAACACACATTCTGTGCTCTAAACACGTCAGCCTTGACGTTATGAAAGCTCAACAGCACAAAGGCTAGTAAAAATGAAATTGTTGCAATTTGAAAGGATGTCAGAGAGAATTCTCCAGCGATTTATGCATTGCTGCACAAAATTCATACTTTCTCTTTTCTCTTTGAATGTATTTTCGTCTACAAACTCCCAATGTCCCAATAGTCCTGCATTTTAGCATGAGAGAAAGAGAGAAGAAAAAAATTGGAGTGCATCACCTGGGGAAAATGTTTCCTCTCATCGTTTTACGGTTATTGTGGACAATTCACAGACATTGAAATTGCGGTGCGGTGTCCTCTTCATCGCCCATTGAAATTCAGAGTTTAGACACGCGACGCGACAGTGAAGTCCTTTTCGACTATATAAAAACCACCATCCCAATGTCTTTCGCTCTGAATTACATAAAAAATTTACTGCTTTAACCACTTTGCTCTTGTTGACAAGTGGGTTTTTAACAAGGAGAGTACAACCGTCAGTTTGTGAAACACACTTGGTCGATGAGTATGCAATGTTGAGTGTAGTGCGATGTGATATTATATCAAAATAAAATACCTCATTTATGGCCTATTTAGCGTTATCTAAATCTCAGGAAACAAATGGTAATCAGCAATCAGCGAGTTGTATAACATCCATTAAAATCTTGCAAGTGTATTTTGCACAATGCCCATATGCACATACTATATATGTAAGTAAGTATATTAGCTGTAGCTGAATTTTATAGGCGTTTTTATCGTATTGATCGTTTGCACTACATATTTTGGGAATGACTCTTTTTATTTTTTGATAATGGCAACTCTATTATCCGTGCTGAAATGGGCTTTTACGTTGAAGATAGATAAGAATGTGCTAGTGCTAACACATGTATGCTAACCAAACTAAACGCAGTTGGAAAGAAGAATGCGTTTTTATGTTTGAATGAATCATGGGATATGTGGGAAATGCTTATAGCCTTCTTTCATAGACGAAGGTGTTACAACAAGATCAGTCATATAGAAGTGGGTGTGCTGTGCTGGTTCTGACGGAGGATGACAAATTTGGTAATTTTAGTTTGCCTATATGCTTTGGTGAGTGGTGACTGACTGGTGATGAGTGAAATGTGATTAGTGATTCCGTTGCAAACTACAAAGACTCTGAGGTGAACTCTTTTAATGTCTTTGATATGTAGAGAGTTAGGGACATGGATATGGATGGGTTGTAATTTTCCAAGTATTTTTTTGTGTGAAATTTTAATGATTTGCACAAGCGGTCATTCCTTGTGATATCGAGTCCAGGGTTCATTGTACATGTCTACTGCGAACCTGTGACAGATTTTCAGTCCAGAAATCATCAAAGAGATTGCAGGCATGAATTGAGTAAAAGACTGAATTATTCATTGAAAGCGTGTAGTGAACAGTGAAGTGAATAATAACCCGTTCATTTTTTTGGTAAATCTTTGGGCTTGGATTCTTCATTACTCCGGTGGCGTACATGGCGTCTCCTATGTCCGTCGTTACTCACTGGTTCCTGGTATGCAATTTTTATTGAATATTTTGATTTTCACATCGCATCGCTGCATTTCCACGAAAAAGCAATATTTGCTTTTACGTAAGTAATAGGATTTTCGACGCGAAACTCCAAGTGCTATGTTTATTTAAGGAGGATAGTGTGTCCTTTTGATTGTTGTTGGAACTCTGCGTATCGACAAGTTCATTGTTCTCTAGTCACAAATCGTATTCTGCTAATTGCACATCTCGCCAGTTTGGAAAGCATGAAAACCAAAATGAGAACAGTGTATAATTGCATTAGTTAAGAACTTATACTTGCTGCTGGATTGTACCAGCCATTCAATCATTCAACCGCAGATCCCAGAATTCGGTTGAGACTTATTATTATTTTGCTCCAGTACCTAGAAGTCACTACCTACTTTAAGTTCCCATTTCCCATTTGTAAGCTAAACAAAATCGGTAAAGGAAATGAGGTTAGAGAACAAAGCCCACGCTAAATTTATATGCACGACGAGTGTCCCAAGTGCAGGGGCTGATATAAAAAGTATCATCTGTAATCAAGGGCCTTTAAATGAAATATAACGAAGTTTTGTTTGGAGGGCTTATGGCTAGTGTGTGAGAGGAGAAAGGGGGGCGCTTTGTAAATATATGTTTTCTCCTTTCTGGCTTGTTAATGTAATCTACACGGAGGTAGTTATGGTGGAGTGGTTATAATCTCCAGAGATTCTACAAAGCGGTGGTATAGAGTCCTCCTCTGCTACTTGAGCATGATAATGCTACTGTGAATTGGGATGTGCCACTTATTATGAAAAGAATTACATGCTATATGGTAGTTACTTTCACCACAAGAAAAGAGCTCACCATCCTTAATTAAGTATTGATGACAAACTTGTTGTCGCTTTCTCGGAACCCGGAAAGATGAAAAAGCATTGTAATACGTGTTGTTGCTGTGAGAGTAGGCCGACTTTTCCTTTCCCTTACAATGAGCGCAGCAGTATATATATCATAAGGTTTTTACTTTCAATTAGCCAATTCTAGACTGCACTTACTTTCAATCAAGTGAGGAATAATTGAACAGTCTGATCTAAAACAAGTGAATAAAATTGGTGAAATATAGAGCAAAACTGTAGACTGCAGCTTATTGAGCATAATGGCCGGCGGATCCATTTAAGGTTGAATCATTGAACGTATGCATAAGCGATTATCTATTTAAGACAAGTCAGAAGTTTAGATAAAAACTAGTCACAAGAGTCACATACATGTAGCACATGGTTATAAGAAGATTAATTGCAAGGAAAACGTGAAAAAAAATTATTCTCCATATCCGGGGGTGGAAATTTTTTGGGCTCAAAATCTGAAAATCCGGGAATTTTAAGCGATTTTTCGAGTGTTTTCAGTGATTTTTCGATGTTTTTCTAGTAAAAAACCGGGATTTTTTGGACGCCAATTTTTGCAAGAATTTCGACCCCGTCCATATCCATAAGATTTTTGGTGATGGTTTTGTAGGACTGGTTTGGGAGATAGGGACTAGCGACCCAGAACATGTCTTCCTTAATCGAGAATAAGCACGCGTACACGTGGCATAAAATGCGACACCGCCCCTTCGAGTTGAACAGTCTCACTCACGCAGTCACACACCATCTCAAACTTAAACTTCAGATTGGTATCATATTTGATAATTCTGTACAAGTCTCTTTTGTAACAGTGATTGAGTGAATAGAGTCTGGAGGGCTTCGCTCTCCAACCACACCATCATTATCATTTTGCTTGTACTTCTAAAAAATACACCTCTAGACTACCTTGGAACGCTAGAACCTTAGAACTTTGCTCTTTGCTCCTTTTAGCTGGAAAACGAAAAGCACAAATTTCCAATATTCTCTCTGGTAGACAAGTCAAAGGTTAATTGCTTTGCTTTTCTGTTGGCTCGGCCGCGCTTCCGCGGAATCCGTGGGAATCAAAGGGACATTCTATATATGACTTCATTCACAACATCACAACACTTCTCAGAATGTCTGCAACTAATCGTAAGATGAAAAAATAATGTATCCGTTGTTGTGTGGTTATATTGTTAGTCTCTGTTTGAAAGTTATATGCGTTATATACTCAGATTAAAAATACATAGATAGACTGTGCCCTTTCAAACCCTTCCAAAAAAGTGAAGCTTCGGTTGGTGTACCAAGTATCAATAGTGATCAAAAATTCCACTAATGATAAGCGTTAACT
>JAQFZW010000332.1:0-70785 GCA_034687055.1 Heteromurus nitidus
AGGAAAACCATAATAAAAGACAGCTGAGGTCTCCAAGAAATCAGCCAGTTACCTCGACTTCTCGTTTATATGTAGATGCCCGTGCTTATAGTAGTCGTGTCTGTTTCGTCAATATTTTCGTGGGTGTAGCCCGAATTACTTTTGGATATCTTCGAGGTTATGTGCACACCTATTTTGGAATGTATAACATGACCACTTTACTGACTTCACAACTATTTAAAAAAAATCTGTCGAAAAATTCTCATATCGAGCTTAGCTCTTGATTAACCTTACGTTGAGATAAGTTGTTTACGAATGCGGGCGTGGGTGACAAACTTGTAAGATGTTCGTGTTCTCATAATGTATGCATCTCGAAGGAGATCTATTCTTCCTCGAGAACGCTGACAGTGAATTTGCAGTAAAAGTCAGAGAATCGGGAAACGAATGATGTAGGCACTGTATTTTATTCATGAAAAAACCTGTTGATTTGAATGGTATCTTTCAGTTTCACAACCCAAAAGGCACCGAAATAATATGAGTTTGGAAAACCAATCTTAAAAGTTACCATCAATTTCTATCTACATTTAAAAGCAAATACGTTAGTTTGCGATCTAAAATGGAAAAGAACTAGTTGGAATGATTGATCAACTGTCTGCGGGCCTGGACAGACATACGTTTGCTTACTGAAAGAGGCTTAGTAACTTTAGCTGTCGTGGATTTTACAAAGGAAATAGTTTGCTGTATAAATGCATAGGTTCTATATATTGCTTTGGCGTCAAAAAGGGCTATTTTCTAGAAGGTGCAAAGTTAAGCTAATTTACATTCTCAGTGACTCACGTTTACGTTTTACATATCAGTGTATCATTTTCCCATATACCAGCTGCAGAGGCGTAATTTGTTTTGCGAGCTAAGACTTAGACCTTTTAAAATATTATATTGCACAGAGTAGAACTCCGCAAGTTTACTTAGCCAGCGACTGATGTCCTGGTTAAGTCTTGAATTCGCTGTTCCTTTTTCATGTGGAACATTTTGGATAGCGAAAAAATCCCAGACTGCGTTACTCCAACCTGTCGGTAAACTCTGCAATGGACCGTAGCAAGCTCACTCACGAGTTCAGAGTTTATAAGTTTCCATCATACGAATAATATTACATGGTTTCGCCTTTGCCATTGCGGCTGCTTTTTTATACCCTCTGTATTCGATTGACAGATCCAATTGAATCCAATTTCTGCGTATTATTGAAAGATTAGGGTAAACCTCCCCATGGCTCGGTCTGTTTTAGGATTATACTTTTCACCCAAAAAATCGATACTGGCAGCTGAAAGACCACAGAAAGAGTCTTAGATTGAGAAAGTCGATCCCCTGTATATCATGCTTGTACTGCAGTTGTAAGCTTTCCTTAACAGTTATGCCATTGTTATGTTGTGTTTCGTTTCCGCTTCTCACTAAGATCAAGTTGCTGACACGCACTGCAACTGATCTGTCATTCTTTTATCTTGAAGTTTGGATGGGTGAATTCCATCCAGCAGAGGTTTAGCTTTGGGTTTCATGGTTGAACAAGCTTGGGTATTGTCTTGATTGGTGGTAAACCGTGCGCCTAACAAATAGTTTTATACCAACAAAAAATGCAATAACAAGGATATATGGATTATTGCTTAGCCATTTTTTACATTTAATGAGTTATTATGTATTTGCTTGTTCCTTGAGATTAATCTGCCGATCTAAGCAAACATGTGTTTATTTTTGCGCGTTCTAAAATGTGTGGAGGTGTGCTCACTGCTATTTCTACCACCGAAATTTCTGATAAAACCTCCCTAGGACTTTGAACCAATGTTCACGATGGTTGTTTTCCTTTCTATTTATCATGTTATGATAGATTTCAGTTTAAGTTTGAACAGGCTCTTCCATTTGCTTTTAGATGCGAAGCTTGTCTGCTCATTATTTGCACATTGGAAATCCAAACTGATTATCTATGTTAATGAGTATTTTGTCATGTTTTTCTCTTTCAGGTAAGTGAAGGTTGACACCTCATTTTGTCACAGCACTTGTTGCTATTTGCTATCCAGCTTTGTCATCCTAGCGATTTATGGAGAACGCTCTAAGATTCAATGCAAGATCCACGTGTCATGATAAATACATGGTAAAAGTTTTATCATCTCCTGTTTGTTAACCCGATCGTATCACAACATGGTACCATGCCGCGTCGCGAGGCGAAGAAAGCGTACCATGCCCTTGTCTTCACGCGACGAGAGTGGGTGCGAGCGAAAAGTATCATTTTCTCCCGTTCCTGGTAAGTTTATTGACATCTCATCACATTCTGATTAGATAAGCCACGGCCGCGGGTATGAATAGTTAGATGAGCATGGTTGCATAAAAAGAAACCTGTTCCGGGAAAGTGACACATTCGAAGTTCGAGTAGCGAGGGAGGAAAGACTACTATTTTGTTCGGTTTGGTATGTTGTAAAAAGTTGAAGTGGTCCGAATAAATATATAGCTGGAAATGGATACACGTTTCCCCTTTCATATGCTTGTAATATACCTTGTGCATGTGTTCACTTCGCATTCTATACTCAAGTTGGTTACATTGGAATCATTTTCGGTTGTCTGTCCAACTTGGAGCAATGGACTGATTTCATCGTCTACCTACCTGCACACATGCTATTCCAAGCAATGGTTTTTTTATTTCTGCATGTGGAGGTTTTTGGCGAGTCACGTACCGCGTGAAGTTGAAATGAGTAAGAGAAAGTACGTCGTGTGAATGTAAGTTTATTTCTGCAGTAAAATATTTCCTTCCACTAAGGTAACATTTTTTCCATCCAGTTTATTGTATAGAACACAATATCCGCACTTAGTTGCAGTTTTCCCAAAAAGAACTTTCTGAGTTTAGTTTCAGGAGTGTGCTCGTGAAATAAAATTTTGATAGAAAAGGTGGTTCAGTTGACGCCGAAAAATAATTGAATGGCTCTGCTCAGGATAACTGTTGGGTAATGTAATAATAGTGAAGTTGGAAAAAGTAGGACGGTTGGATGATCATAATATCGGTTTATGAGGCGGTCCCTTAAGACCAATTAGCATGACAAAGCGTGAGACATAGCTCCCTGTACTGCACGGTCACTGGTCATCATCATCATTTTGAACTAGTCTCTGCTGTTCTTGAATGCATGCATTTTTAAAAAGATCGTTATCAAAACTCCACTTGTGACATGGTCCTCCGTGTGCGGTGTATCGTTTTATTTTAAGAACATGTTTCTTCACAACTACATATACACACTTCCTCGTTTTTCCTTTAAACTCCTCTGTGCTCCATGCCTTTGTTACGAGTTTACCACATCATAAACAAGTTTGCGTTGAGCGTCTGTGCATTTACTTTTGTCTCAAATGAGCTGAGAAAATTTTTGTCTACTTAAGTCCATATAAATAGCATATGCCTTGTAACAACTGGATGTTTGGTGTAAACAAGTGTATGTGAAGCTTTTAACACCAGTAAGTGCATCATTTGGTTTTATGATCCCATAAGTTTTTCTTTTGTTGAAAGGTGGCAATTCTATAATAAGTTTTTCATGGTTAGTCACAACAAAGTTAACGTATATCGTGCTAGCACGAGTCGGGATTCGATGCATAATAAGGTATGGAGAAAAGTAGCCTGCCTGTAAATTAGATGTGCAGAGTCTGCCATTTATATAGTAATGTGACTATATTTTGCTTGTATTAATGAATCATCATGTCACATTGTCTTTCCTAAGCCTCTTGTTTCCTGAAAAACTGATCGAAACTCGTGTAAAGAACATATTATGTACACAAGTTAACAACTTCGATAAAAGCTTCCGTAAAGGCAAAATTTGAAGTAGGCGAACCTTTATTCATATCATCTTCGTTCTCATAATAAGTTCTGAAGTTCTTTATAGAAAATCAAACAGTTGACTTAGCTCCTTTTTATCATTATATCATATATTTAGACGACGTGAAATGCTACTAACTAGAAATACCTATGTTGAAAAGTATATGATTGACGGGTTATCCCCCTCAGCGTGTTAAGTCATTATCTGTTTATTAATGTCATTATACAGACAACATTCTATTTACTCGTTATGAATGGGGAGTAGTATATAATATATATCCATTCAAGAAAATCTGTGGCACATCGGTCTCAAGGAGAATTTCATACTCATTCATTCACATATCCCAACTCAATTCATACTGACAAAGGAATGCCATCTTGTATTCAGCTGTCAAGCAGTGCCAGTGACACTTTTTTATGTAAGTGGTAAGGTGCATGAAGCCATAAATCCAGGAAATGAAGTAAAGCATGGTTTATTTACAGTAAAGAACGTTGTACATGCGCACATGATATAAAATTAAACTTGACATTGAAGTATGGATTGAATACATATTTACGGTAAGGGTTTTGCATTTATGGTAGGAGTTTTAATATCCCAAATGCAGGAGCGATAGAAGTAAAGTTTAGTATCACGTTGCCCTTTCTACTGACGACTGTAGATGTTCTCTACTCTAGAATCCTATGTATTTACATCTTAAGCAGGACCAGTTGCATGGTTTTAGTTAGTATCTCTTCAGTATATCATTATCATCATCATCATCTCTGTCATGAACATATCATTTTTATACGGTTTTTGGCGATTCTAGCCCGTTTAGTCATTTAGTGACAGAATAAACATTACATACCTACAGGCGAGCATCCGTACTAGAGTCAAGGGGTTGAACGGTTGAACTGAGGTTAGGCGAAGAGTTGCAATCCATTGCGTAAGGAAAACACGGATGCACTGCTGAGTACTACACATTTTGGGAGATATATTCACCCAGACAGGGGTTTACAACTTGCGAGCGCAGTTGAATGCAAAAGCTACGTGATGATATGGAAATGGCGGCGTAGCAATGATCAGACAAGATACATATAAGGATTCACCATTACATTTACACCACAGGGTTGATGTAAGTATGAGCATATCATGAAAGTATAACGTATGCAGGAGTAATGTCTAACCACGAGTGTAATAGTAGAATGAATTGTAACTACAAATAGTCAACAGTGAGCGTTTCATCTCTCTTCGTGTCCCTTGTTTTGTTTTCTGCCGGAGTGGTGGCAGTAGTCAGTTGAACAGTTGGCTTCAACTGCACGCTCGTCGTCAGTCAGTCGGAGAAGGGCTTTCGTTATTGTTTAAAATGCTGTTGGGAGAGTTGTGTTTTGTGATTTGTAAAGAAGTATGAAATCTTGGAGATATTTTATTCGCGAAGCGTTGTACGAAGATACATACATATATCTTACCTCGTATATGGATGCACACAAACAGATTCTGCAGGTCATATTGCACCTTATATGCTACCTTGAACCTAGTAGTTCGGGAGGTATGCTAGTTGGAGCGAGCGTGTGCTGGTAGAAATGACAATTTACTAAAAACGAAGTTGTGTCAGATTATTAACGGGATTCGGCACATCTAATTTTACAATTAGATTTAGTTATCTGAGTCTACAGCGAGTTGTGCTTCCGTGTTTTTAGTTTTTAGTGAGTTTGCGATATATATGAGTTGTGTAGAGTGATATTTTTCCTGCTTTTGACATTTACCTGTATACATGTGTTCACTCTCCATGTGGTGCAATATATAGTGATAAGCTTGCGGGCTTTTATGTTGTTTACATCAAGGATGGAAAGCACAAATAGACGAGCTTTTCCCAGGTGTGCCTGATATCGCAATGAACATTAATCCGCATTTATCCAAGTTTTTGAAGGGATTTATATAGAAAGGCTACCTATTTGTGGTAAAAATAGCTTTCGTCTTAATTTGATTCCAAATTCCAACGGCATACATCGTGTATAATTCTCAAGTATGTAATTGTTATGAGTTCACAAAATTTGTTATTAAAATACTTTTTATTGATGTGATGCTGTATATTTTTACAGTTATGTGAAGGTATTACAAGTACATGTGAGTTGTAAATACAAAAGTTATTCTGTCCAGATGCATATATGCGCAGAAAGGTATTTGTAGATTAGTGATATTTCATAAGCAGGGAGTAAGGTCAGATAAATAGATAAATATATCCGTGTGTGATGCTTAGAATAGACTTGCATTCAACGAATATATTAAAGATAACTTCCTGGACCTATCCTTAATCCACAAGCTTTTATAACAATAGTTAGTCCGAAATATCCTTACCTATGCGGTGCATGTGCAAGCTTTCTGCGTAGTACACATGCACATAAACAACTGAAGAATGTAAGAGGTTCAGTATTGCACCATTTGGCTCTCGTTATTGCATCTGAAACTGTGTGGAGAACGACAACATCATAGACCTACTCAATCATAATTGGGGATTGAAAAATTCTTACATTTTCTTGTAGCCCGTGAGCAGCAGTCAGTAATGGAGATATGGGAAGGAGGATCCAAAAAAAATCAAGATTATGGATGTACTACGTTCGCAACCTAACAAAGTAGCTATTTTGTAGAATATGTCGTATAAATGAAATTAACAGGTACTCCACCCTGGCATGACTGAGGAATATAGTTACGGCATTATGAAAGATATTAACAAAATATGACGGCTAACTCACAGGCAAACTTGTTGTTATTGGCTCACTCGCACATACAGACAAGTTGGTTTTCACGTTTGTCTTCAGTTATTTAGATATGTTGGTATGCTTTAAATTAAAGGAGTGGTTATTTTTATACTAACGGGAAAGGGTTTATCATAGCGAAACTTCATATCACCGGCTCTCACAGCCAGAATAAATCATTTTGAGTGAGTCAAATACATTCACGGTAAGACTTTAAATATGTAGTTTTTAGGAAAAGTGATGATAATATAATGAAATTAGATTTAAGTGCGATTCGAGGTAACGGATTTCCTTACCTTTTATTTTCTGTAGCAAATGTGATTTTGTACTTTGCAAGTTTTCACTGAGTTCAATGGACCAAATTGAGGGAATTCATAATGCCAGATTTATTTTCAAGTCATTCTAGGACCAAAATGTTGTTACAGCTTCTTTTGTTCGGATTACTTTACTATGCGAACGTGAGATGTGTAAAAGTGCATTGTACAAATCACAATTTGAGCAGATAGGCATGTTCTCACCGAGCACGGCACGGGGTTTCATAACTTTTGGCTGCAGCAAAAAATTGTGTGATTTTTTACTTGTTTCTCGGACGTAGGAAGGTTCGAGCTTTGCGGTGGAGAGTTTTCAAGTGATGATGAAGCATTGGTTCCACTTCGAGAACTCTTATTATCCTGATGCGTTGTTGCTGCATTTCATTGAAAAAAACTTCCAGGTTCTTCAAATTAGTTACACTCTTTTGTAGCCTTGCGCTTCGTGTTTTTGCTACCATTGGCACATCACGAATGTTGAAATGGTTCAGCTTATTGGTTGTAATCGCATACTTGCTTCGATTCCGATTCGTATCTGGACAAAATTTTTGCAACGGGGTTGACTTGTTTTACAAAATAATAAGATCCTACAAATTTACGAGTTAAGTCTTCTCGAGTGATGATAATTGCTTTACGATTAGTGTTGTTACATGTACATATCATAACAAATTATGTAAGTAGCATATATAGCTATCTCGTTTCTGAATAGACATGAAAGATTAAATTGCTTTTCATTGAGGGGGCAGAAAATGAGCTACATGATTATTGTCAAGGTTGGCCGATTACTTGAAACTTGCTACAGGTTTATCAAGCTGAAGCGGAACTTGTTCTCCCTCAAATCCATTATTTCCAGAGAAATTGATATAATATTATGACAAAAAAATTCCATTGGCAAATGTTTTCATGTAAAATCATTGACAGACCTTACATTGACGCATTGAAATCAGTCAAATGTGGAATCGAGACAGTTGACAACTGCCGTGTACGTAAATACGTAATTGGCTGTGTTAAAAGCCAAGTTACTTTCAGTGGGAGTGGGGACTATTTGAGCCTCGAGTTTTACACCATCCAATTTAGGATGAGATAGATTACCGTGGGCTTTGTTGATACATTAGAAATTTGGAGTGGTGTGTTTCTGTATACATTACGGCTATTGTGATTCACAATGTGTGTAAACCGTAGATTCGGGAGTGAGTATGTAGTTTTGCACTGTGTACACCGCGAAAGTGGGAAATAATACATTCATATAACGTAAATATCAAGCGTGCTTGCTTTATACTAGCTGCATCTACCTTTACAAATGTATGAAATTTTAAGCCGAACGGAATTTGACTTAATGAAATTATTAATGCAAATCTGTCATTGAAATTTACGACATGACTACACGCCCGATGCATGTGAATCTATGCATGTACAAGGACTTTGAGAATACCGTCTGTTCGGTGTAGTATAGGTAGACTGGTAGATCCAATCCATGCTATATGTGTATTATAAATTGATACATCAATTTTCAATCTGTGCATTTATCCTATCATGTCTATACTAGAGTAGAGTCAAAGTTTGCGGTTACAGATATTTCTTTCTATCTACGATGTCTTAGCATTTTGATGATATAAACGCTATCCTAGATTTTCTTGATTTAAAAGTAATTTCGATGAATACAAATGTGGGAATTATTCCTAATAAGCACTTAAGTTGTTAATCTGTAGATTGTCTCATCGTTTCGCTTTATTACTCTAAGCAAATACGCACAAAATACAATTTTGCAATAGCACTAAAATTTTGCGTTGTAAGTGTGAAAATAATATAGTTACTGCGAGAATTTTTGAATGCTAATTATCGCAGCGTGACCTCACACAGCACTACATAGCTTTTAAAGTGGGCGACGCATGCTAAGACTAGACGATCGAAATACAGCATTACGACAAAACACAGAATGTGAAAGGACAAGTTTGTTCGCTTTTCATTAATAATGCGGGTTCATCATCTCAGATATTTTAACTATTTGTGAATCTTGTTTGCACACACGCACAATTTTTGAGCAAATATTTACATCTCGCCCACAATCCATAATTTGATTCCATTCAATGAATGAGTATCCTCAAAACATTTTCCATGTAATAATTATGCCTATTGCCAAAACTTTGGCGTGTACTGTTAATTTATTTGAACTTGAGTACAAGAGTATGATATTTAGCTTGAGGACAATGGTAATGATGAATGTGAAATTAAACAGACAAGCGACTTGAAGAGCTCACGATTACCTGAATAAATCTTGCGTATGGCTTATAAAGTCCAAGTATGCTTCTACGCTTTCTTGGTTTATAGAGTTTCGCACAATTTGCACTTGTGGTGCTCTGTCACTGTAGCCATTATTCCGCGTTTATTATTCAGACAGCATTTTATGTGGACGAGGAAGACTCCTACTAATGTGATCTGTAGGTAATAGACCGTTTTTTGCTGAATATGCATGGATTTGAACGATCGTTAACTCCATGGCTTAATACGCTCAAATGCCTGAAAGTGTATAAGTTCACATTGAGATCGAGGAAGTATAGAATATACGTGTTGAAGTATTAGTATTAGGATAGTATACACATTGTACGCCTCTAGTTTTCAAAAGTAAGATGTTTAATCGTATAACTACGATTATGATAAATCCCTCCTTGAACGTACGTTCATAAATAATACCTACGCAATTCAGCAAAACATCGTGGCTGATGTGCATTGAAGGACTCTCGTAAGCATTACCGGAGGGGTTTATTCTCGTCGAGAAAATCATGATGGTGCTCATAAATTTTTTACAATTTACGCATTGTTCAGTGTGTGTGAACCAGTAGAACAGTAGATGCATTTCCTTAAGTGGAATCCAATCTTATTGCCTGAAGTAGATCAAAACGTGAAGATGGAGAATTCTGAAACAAATTACTGCAACATTTACCAATCCAGTCGATGGGAGCATATGATTTTTCGAAATAACGACATAGTATTTTGCTTTTTTATTCAACTAGTCACTACATAAATACGTACATACATATGCGTGCATGAAAAGAAGTGAGATGGAAAAGGGAAAAGAAACAAAGCACACTCTAGTTGATTTATGCTTTGCATACTTACATGACAATACAGTGTTAGAGATTACCTTTTACCTTGCATAAGTTGTGCATTGTGAAAATGTTCACGTATTGTGAATCCACGTAGATATATTCTTCGGGTTTTGAATTGTCTATATTTGTGAGCTACAGAAAAGGTTCTGATTTGATGATGATGATGAAATCACATTGATAGATTCCCATGCAGAGGGGTTTAGTATGCCAGCATCATTCACTTCGGTTGGAAGAAAATTTATTGGTTGCTCTTTATCAGTTGATAGGGGTTGGCATTGGGGTATCGTGCGGTTAATCTGCGGAGCAAATGTTACTCGCAGAGGAATCGTATTCCCACTATTCCCTTAGATGCATATCGTGATGATGTCGTTTAGCAAGTGAAGCAACCAGTCTTTGATGCAAAAGAAAGCAGCTGAATGAAGAATGATTTTTAAATTTCCTTCGGTGGAACGCAATTATTGAAAATAATCGAAGATTAGTTCGTCATGATAAGCACTCTGCAAGGCAGATAATCGAACTTTAATATAACGAGTTTTGTGGCAAGCTCAGTTCATTCAAGTTGGGTTCAAATGAAGAACGCTCTTATCTTTTCTCCAACTTCAATACAAAAAATGCATTATCCATATTTGTCTCGCTCCTTTATTTCGTGTACTTGTTTTCTTTACATCGGGATTTTATTGTTTATGCACTTGTACTTCTCATTTTTCAATACAGCAAAGAATCATTTTTGTCCGTTGTTGGCTTTTTGAGTCCGGAATGATACATAGAATTGTTCATTTGAATTGAAAACTTGATCTATTTTTCTCCTGATTCAAAATACTGACTAATTTTCATCATGAAAAGTGTGAACTGAGAAGCAATGCGGACATTGATGGAAGTTTCATCATCATCGTCACTTTCATCAGTTCAGTTTCACTTACAGGGTCCTCTCTGGCTGGCTTGAAAATTCAAGCTCAGAGCAGTAACTGCAGAGTTGTGTAAACATAGTAAACAGTAAGCGAGCAGCCAGCGCAGGTCTGTGTGCAGATGCATGTAGCCCCATTTTTATATTATTTATTCTTGGTTGTGCACAATACTTAGGCATGTGTGTGCAGCAGCTCAGGAAGGAAGAGTTGGATGTTTATATTATTTTTTATCAAGCACCACACTGCACTCCAGTGGTGTTATGTCAAGTGAGCACGAAGTTGAGGAGAGAAGTGGATTATTGAAGTACCACAAATGGCAGGTTATTTGATGGTCATGTCCATTTGTGACTGACTTGTATAGGAATGTAGGTGGAAATTGATTTTTTATTGTTATTACACCTTGTTCATACGGTTCATACTGTATTATTTTTTCGTATTCGCAATGCTCACTCAACTCACACAGTAAGAGAAAGAAAGTCGAAAAAATTCTTGTTTGTTACTAATCTCACTCAAAGCCCAAAAGTCACAAATGTTTCCTGCTCGAAGTAGATTCTCTATACATTTTTGGCTTTGGCATGGGTAGCGAACGACAAAGAAGCATTTCTAACCAGCGTTTCTTGTTTCCACTACATTTCCTCATTCCCATTTCCATCTTGGGTCGTCGTCATGATAAATTCTGTCCGCAGTGGCCGAAGCACGTGGAACCAATTCATTGCCCTATGCGATGTTGGGTCTCTTCAAAAACCTATTATGTATTCAGTAAGCAAACCTTCTAGGTTTCTTCACTATCGCAAGCGGCCATAAGAAGTTGAATTGCTCAAGTTTCAACAGATCTTACAAGTAATTTTACCGTGACATATTAATGTGGCTAACCGTTGATGTACTTCAATGTTTCGATATGCCGGAACTTCATTTTTCTTCTTTTATAGATGCGTGTATAAATTTATATTCTTTTGAACCAAACTGTTCGAAGTTAATATGTTACTTAAAATGTTACATCCTTGACATGAAGTAACTACATTTCAACTCTTGTTCATTCACAATTCGAATATGTCCTCATGTGAAAAAATCTTTCAATGAAATAACAAATAACCAAGCAAAATCAGCATTTGTTTGCAGTGTAATAACTGGGATGATGATTGTGATTATGATGATGATGGTTGTAAAACCAAGATTAGGGTGGAGCATTTTAATACGTTATCTCCTGGTAGTAAACAAACCACATGTGGATACCACCACCTACATATATATTCACACACGTCGTATATGAATTATCTGGGATTGAACATTGTTTCATTACTCATTACAAATTCACAAGAATCGTTATAGCTGGTGACAGGTTAGCTTGAGCTTGTATCACCATTTTAATAGGTTATTCAAGCATGTGGTTTTGATGCACCAATCTTTGTGTGCAAATGTGCGTATGGCGTAGGCGGTAAAGCTTGATACGGTAGTTTTACGTAGAGCATGCATTCAATTGTAATTCCAACAACGTATTTTCATGCGTAGAATATGATCAGTCGTACAAGTGCTCGTCCGTTGGTAGCTTGTAAAATTTGCATTTTGCGTTTTAAAGGTTATTACTCCTATTTTTATATTAATACTATACGAACAAGTGTTCCTGATGATGCATAAATGATCTCTATTGAACTTTTGTTGGATAGTTTAATGGCATTTACATACGACTATTGACAAAATATTCTTGTGTAAAAATCGCTGGCAAATCTCATCGGATATACACCGATACACTCATACCGAAGCGAGTTTATAAAGATTGGTTGGTCGTAAAACGATGGTGGCATCACAATCACATCTGAATGTATGGTGAGTAGCATTTAAATTCATGATGCACTCACTGGTATCAATAGCATGAATTGGAGATCTTATCGAGAATCAGATTCTATTTTGCCTTTCATATGGCGATCAGTTTGGTAAGAAATAAGAATAAAAACTTCTTGTCAGATATAGTAAGTGTTCTCAGATTTTAAAATTGCAAAAATAAACACCACAAGAAATGCTACCATGCTTTGGTGTTGAGTTTTGTTAGGTTTTGTGTATCAAGTAGTGTAGGGCAGATATATGTCCAATTCCTCCTATTTCCCACATATTTCATATTTGGCTAAGATTTGATGAAGTTGAACAGGTGTACGACTGTTTTGATAATGAATTTTGCTGTAGACCAAAATGTCTGGTATCCGTCTTGGCATTTGAAATGAAATCACTTAAAGACTCGTGCTAATTTTCTGCAATGGAATTTGACAAATGAGTAGTGCCGTGGGCCTTCTGTCGTAATATCCATTACTCTGCGCTGGAGTAGACAAGCAAGCAGTCAAGTAATCCGAATGTTATATGTATCACAGTTTGAGTTCATTCCGTACTTGTGCAAAGTGTGATGTATACCACACGGAAGATGTCTTCAGTAAGTGTGGCATGTTTTGTCTGCACTGCTGCTGAAAGAACTATCAGAACCCCAGATGTGAAGAGCCGTACGCTTTCATTTCTCATTTCATCGAACTGGAGTTTTGAGCAAGTCAACTGCCTGCATTGGGATACATTCATCATATTTTGTAAAATGAAACTGTTGGGGAAAAGTTGGTGGGAGCAGCTTGTGTGATGTTGTCGACAAGCGTTATTGCTGAAAACATAATGACTTTCATGGCCTTTCTTTATTCCATTATAACTCTTTATGGGCAAAACTATTCTCCCCTCTCCCTTTATAATCTTGAAAATTTGCAGAGATGCTAAATGGTTTGTCCTAAACCTGAGAAAAAATGAATGCTCTTTTCCTTCAGAGTTCATTATTTTCGTAAAACTTGACGGAATTTTGTGTGCACACTTTACAAGCACATTTGCAATTCAGCTGTGTATTCTTCTTCACAACAGATGATACTCTGCATTCTGTCTAAGAGAAGTCAGAATGGTAGCATCACGTTTACTTCCGACCACACTGCTAGCTAGCATATAGCATTTTTCTTAGAGTGAATACAAGATAGTGAAGATTAGTGTAGTGCAGTTTTTCTTGGTGTCCACGAGTACACAAAATAAACAAGGGTTTGTTGTTGCTGTTGAAAGATAAGGAGGGTGCTAATCGTAGAAAGCTTGTTAAAGCAGCAGCAAGAATGCGCAAGCATGTGGTATCATACTATTAGTTATTTTTCATTGTGGCATTAAAAAACTTTGCTGTTAACTTATTCACGGCGAGCAGGTTTCAAAATTTCTCCGCACTACTGCGAAGTTGTGTAGAAGATGGAAGATATTGCATAAAATAATGTTTTCGCTTGATAATAGACTAATCCGAAGTAAGTTTTGTGGCTGAGAAATAATGAAAAGTCGCAGGATATTCCTTGTTGTGCGAAGGCTCATATCGCATCAGCAACTGACTTTGCGCTGCTCACTGCTGTACTCGCGAGCAATTCCCCTGTGAGAAATGCAGTGTCAATGGATGCAAGTTTTCATCTTCAGGGTTTTTGTTCTAGAAAGCTACAATCCGGAGAGAAGACATCCGCTATCCTTATCTTTCTGCGAGTTAGCGAGTTTATGCACAGTAAAACCTCGAAAACACCTACAAACTCAAAATACATGAGTATCTGCAATCCATGAGGTAAGAAAGCAGTAAATGTGCTTTCAAGAGGAAGAATATCCTTTTCATTTCTTTTCCCAACTTGGTATTTTTTGGGTGTTGGACGTGGGGTGCGGTGTCTTTAAATTTTAAATAAATGCACTTCCAGTTCCACCTAGAGAAGTACAACTTCTACCTCAGCCTTGAACAATTTCTGCTCCTGTTTGTGTGTAGCCTCTGGTGGTAGGTAATGTAATGGTGCGAGGCGTGGAGTCTTTTGGAAGTGCTCGGAATGAGATGAGAGAAGACAAGTTTTGTGTACTGTGTACGCGAACTCGCATTTTATGATCTAACCTTACTTTATTGGATTGAGAGGTTGAGAGGAAAATTAGTGGAATTTGATTAAATATGCAGAAGTGGGATGCTTAACCCACACTGGCAAGGTGCTGTGTTACCCGGGCTAAAGTTCGTAAATGTATCTTGTGTTACGATTAATTTTTTACACATATATAGACAGGTGATCATCTGACGTTTTATAAGCGTGACTTGTTCAGGGCAGCCCGTTTTTTGATAGTTGCGATGTACAAATGTGGCGAATATGAGACTGCAATAATTATATATCGCATAACAAAGTCGAGTCATAGTCATCTACGGTCCTCGTGCAATGAAATAAAGCAATTTAACTGTCAAATAAAATAACACGACGCAGCTTCTCCACTCGATCGTTCTCTCTCCAAAGAATAAAGATGAATCTATTGTTCACGTTTCAGATGTAATTCAGCCCTTAGCTATAATATCATAATGAGCTAGACTTGCAAGCAATAATTTTTAAAGATTTCTGATCATCAGTAAATTGAAATATTGATTGTGTTAATAATTTGTTGACACCCTGAAGGTAATGACTGGAGCCTTGCCACTAAATGGAATTAATGATTTTCCCGTGTGAATTCACAATAAACTCGGTGATGGTTGATTTTTTGTATTACGAAGGTTCAGGGTTTCAAGCTTGATATTTTACCTAGTACCGAAACTTTCAGAATGTAGTTGGAAAACTCTACGATATGAAAATTTCCAACTTACGCTCACAATGGTGCATTTTGTTGCACAGCGCATACAATATGGGTATGCATTTTCCAATCAAATGAAAACGGAAAAGGGGAAGAGGGGTTGTAAGCCTAAAACGAATTCATTTTTTTGCGTCCCCTTAGTTAAACTGTCAACGTCCATGTCCCGTTAATGTTATCTATGTTTTTTATGGCAACAGAGTCTTGAAACACATTTTTGTGAAATGGATATAGCCGGGTTGTGTGCTACAGTTGAAAACTGCCAGGTTAAAATCAACTCTTATATATAGTCCCCGTCTACAATGCTCCTCCACTGTGAGTTTACAATGTGTGCGGTTATTAACTTTATTCATTAGGCTTTCAATAGTTATTGTTTTCGTTTGAAATTCAGATGTTTAATGCGTGCCCTCGGCACTGGCTTGGAACAAAATGACTGATGTGAATGGAGAAGGCTGAAGTGGCTGAGAACGTCTCTTGAATGTGTAAATAGGGACCACTCTATCAGACGGGGAAGTGGCTGACGCAGCTCTTATATTCTATGAGTGGAGAGCAAACGAGTATTGTTTTTCAGATTATACTGCAGCGTATTATGATTCCCAATCCTATTTAATTTGCATAAAAGATACGTTGTGAGAGTGGAAGAAGGGGGTGAAGGATGTTTGAAGTTTGATGCTCTTTTTACTGTATATCTTTTTTGAATGGAACTTACGTTTTTGTGCACTGAAATCGCTTCTTTTGAGAGTTACGAAAGTACAAGGAGCTGTAGCAAAGGCGTACGTTTTTGTGATGCATGTGGTAAAGTTGAGAGAGAATGGCGGAAGAATGTTAGTAAAGTGTAGAATATGCAACAACTTGGAACAAAAAAAAGAAGTGACGAAATATGTTGCTGTAGGGTTTTTATGAAAACTTCATATGCTTCATAATCGTAATTCGTAGAACTAATATGAACCGAACGAGTAATAATATACATCAGGATACAAAGCGAAATGGTGCCGATGCTCTTAGTTGTTAGTATTTTGAAGAGATAGTTGATGTCATCATCATCATCACAATCGTGACATAATCATAACCGCAAGGTCAAGAAAGACTGGGAATATTGTGTGGTCATGTAATGTGTTTGAGATCATGAAAAAGACGAGGACAACTGTTTTTGCATCTTTTTGGAAAACCAGCTGTACATGGACAAATGATCTACGTTGTGAGGAGGTTCTTAATAACTAATTATTACCGTCATTTTCGAGACGTATTTATGTATCTACATTTTAATAGCCGCTGGGGTAAAATATGAAGTTGGCATATAGGCATGAGGTGATGTGTTAAATTTGCATAGCTATAATTATTGACTGGGCAGTGTCAATTATTAGATAAATGCTTGTATGTCATTTAACATGTTTGTCTATTAGGCTAAAATGCATTTGCATTAAACATGCTAATACATGTGTTAATATCCTAAACGAAGTTTTAACCCCAGTCTACAGTCAGTCCACTTTCACATTGTTCTGTGTATTGTGTATCCGCTACGATACCATAGCCAGTTCCAATAATTGTGGAATTGAAACTTTGGGAAGTGTTATTTTGTGTGTCAATTCCGGTAGTCGATGGCACTTGTGAACATAAAACATAATAGATTCATAAAATAGCTATTCAAATTACTTACCTTAGGAGACTATATATATGTATGTGTTTGTTTCATCTTTACCAATTAGAAGCAGAAATTGTTTCGGCAAACTCAGGAGACAATCAAAGAGATGTCAGACTTCATTTACCAAGTTACACTAAGCATTCGTTTGTTTACATATCGAAGACCGCTGCTAATTTGAAACGCAAAGTTACGGTAATTTATTTAGCTGAAGCGTTGAATTCTTTAGGAAATGGTTTCGGTATCCAATACTTTGGAGGTATTACATAATGATGAACTCGTTGAATGTACGCTTTACGGAATAAACGACCACATACGTTGAAAGTAAAAATCTAACAATGGTAAAACCCTTGCTGCACAAAGATTAAAACATAGTACAGCTATTCTAGACTGTGCGTGTGATCAAGATTGGATTAAGAAGTCAAGTATTCTGAAGGTTTCGAAGGAGCAGCTGCAGGCGATATCAGTAAAAGCTAAGCAGTAACTCATTTCGGCAACAGAATCAGTTTTCATTTATCGTGTTCATCATCTCATGCCGAATTTCTTGAACAATATTGTTCAGCGCCGAGTTTTCGTGGGCTTCGTATAGTTTATAACGTACCACCGCTTTTGTTTGGTGTACCGGTGTATGGTTGTCTATATATGATATGTATCGCTTTCGTAATCGTCGTATTGTTTTGAACGTAGGAACAACTGTATTCTACACAATACAACAATCTTGTATTGTGGCTCTGCAACAATCTCGAATCTTCATCGATTGATATTTCTGCATTTCTACGGTTCACTTATCAATACACTCGATGTAGTTGCCAATATGAAGTTTTAGGCACGACAAAAATATTACTACACATTTTGTTGCATGAGTGGGCACCATGCATTCACATAGACTATATATGTATGTATAGAAGATCCATTTTGTTACAGATATTAAATATACGTGATACCGGAACAGTCATGAACAATAGACTTGACTGTTAGGATAGATTATGCAATTCACGACAAACTCCGTCCTTCCTTTGTTTCGGCATCTGTAATACAAAGGTGGACCTTCTCTGGATACGACAGTGACATGATGGCCGTGTAATAACCAGCATGACAGTTTTTTGTTTTCCACGGTCTGCTTCATATAATCACAATCATCTGAAGAATTTTCTTTCATCACATCATTGCATTACTGTGATATGGCACTTTTTTGCTTGAATGGCTCGTTTGAACTGGAAAGACTTTTTATTTTCTTAGTAAAAATACGTGAATATATGACGACCAGTGCAGGAGAGCTTCGACTTCTCGTGTATTTATTTCGATTATGAGGAATGCGTTAAACGCAAAGGTTAAAAGTTGATTGGTGACGATAGCATATTTATTTAATCGAAACGTGAGCAATGTAATGATTTATCATTTTGTATGCAAATGAAATTTAACACCGTATCTTGTCTACGAAGTTGGTCATTGTTGCTCGGGTCAAATAATTCACTTCTGGTGTAGCATTCCAGAAGAAATTTAATATACCTAGAAGTGTGATGAATTAAGATACGCAGGATTTAGATTTTTGACGTGATGGCGTTGATAGACGAATTAAGTTTGTTGAGGCCTTTCACGAGGTCATGCCATGTTAATATGCTAATAGAATCGGGAAGCACGACTTAAATGCAATTGAACAAAGTCAGTGAGGAACGAGTGAGGAAGATATGTGCAAATGTATAAAAATGACATTCATGAGGCTTCACACTGAGCATCCCTGTTAAACTTTTTGGAATCTTAATATTGACAAGTGTATGGGGTTTTAGTCACGGAGCATATGGAATGAATCCAAGTGAGTGGAATTTTTCTGGTTTTAGATGTAAAGTGACAGTTAACAAGAAACTTTGTTAAGTTTTACGATTATAGGTCAGAGGCTAACGATAACAACTAGTAACGGAAACCAGTCGTTTAATCTACATTATATGGTGCTTTAAAATTCCTGCCCTAACAAGTCAGAATTACACAGTACATCAATGAAATTGGTGTTTTTATCTCGCAAGCGTAATATATGGAACATGCACATTGTACGATTACAAATTTACGAAACACCGCACCGGAAGGATGCATGTTTTTACTGGGGAATGTGAAAAATGTAGAAACATCGAATAGCTACCTAGACCTAAGCATGTGACCCAAGCTCTGCCAATGATAAACACTCGAGTATGTATGCTCCCCACTCTGCTTTGAGAACTCTGCATTTGTGCATGCCGATTATTATAATGAAGGGATTGAATCAGTAGAAAAAAGCAGCGGACGGGTGAAAGGGATGAAGAAATGTTTATCACGATCAATCCCTTCCTTAATTTATTTCTGTTTCTCACTTCCCAACTGTGCACCGCTCATTCAAACGGAAAGAAATATAGGTACTCAGTGTATGTGTACATACAGAAGATAAATGGGAATTAGGAGGAGGACATATATAACGAAGTGGAGACCACTCTCAATTGGGCTACAGTGATTCCATATGCGACAAATGGAAGTGGAAATTGGTTTCCGCTCTGAAAGATATTTGGGCAACAGCGCTCATCACTCCGCGTTCAGCACTATGTCGGTAGAGTAAAGGCGGGTGTTTTCCAGAAAGCAGGAAGATACGCGGAATATCGTGATTATGGTGCAGTTGCAACTGCATCTTGGAAAGCTTTAATGCGCAGATAAGACCAGAAAATGGACAAACTTATGCATATATTTTTACCAAGCAATCTGTACTGTACATCATCATCCCACCCTAGTGGCTCTGGTGTGCGGTCGTTGAATGTGTGAAAGGTGAAGTGAAATGCACAACTTTCTCATACGTACTCTTTTTTTGCTGTCCTCATTGAACAACTCATTTCCGTGAAATACATGCATGTCATAAAGTGTGCAACCACACACGCCCGCGTACTATCGCAGACTTGAAGAGATAAGCAGATGGTATAAAAGTGCATGCATGTTTGTGTGTTAACCACTTACTCCACGGAGCACAAATGGAAACTATTAATACCTGGACATATCAGATATATTCTCACTTCGCCTTTCTTCCAGATTTCAGATCTGATGCAAAGCGACTGCACTCGTGGAGATTTTTTTGCTGAAAAGCTTGTGTTTTCGGAAAACACCGAGGTCATAAATCTTCTTGGTGTTCACAACATTTTTCTCTCGTCTTGTAGCCTAAAGTTTATGGGCACTACGAGTACGACCATAATTGTATGCATATGATAATGAAGAGTACTCGAACAAGTAAAAATTGTATTTCCTACAATCTAGAGAAATGCCTAACAAATTGTACATATACGTAAACTGAAACAGTTCACATTCAAACAAATCTACTTCAAAGAGGGAAATATAGATCTATTACTTGAGTGTAAAGTGGTGAATTGAAGACAATAATATTTGTAAATTTCTTTTAACGCTCCGTCTGAATTTTCTTTCTGTTCCATCCTTGAGAATAGACTATCTCCTCCATGTATTGTGTCAGGAGAAACGAAATATTTTTTACACCGCTGCAGAAAAACTCAGCATTATACTATCTCTCTTTTTTGTGATGATACTCTTGTTTCTCTCTGTTGTGCCGGTGCTGTGTCGGTGTGTCTGAGCTCATTATTTCCATTATGTATGTAAAGTAATATACATTGTAAATTATTGCTGGGAACTGCGTGACTGGAGTAGGTTTTAGCTGTGTACCATTTGTTCCCCTCATATTTATATGCCTCCTACATTTTTCTTCCTCTTGAGTATTTTCCTCGTTTCATCATCATCACAAGCACGGCAATCTATTATATATTCTGCATCTCCATGTATGGATCTAAAGAATAGTGGAGTCTGGGTTTGTGGCTCACAGCAATATTCTGTTATATATTGTACGAAGGGATGGTCTTCATCTTCTGCTCTTGAAATACAGAGACGATGATTAATGAATAAGACGTTACTTTGGTTTTGGGCCTACCCACAGGATGCAGAGTTCCCAGTGATTAGTAGTGTAACGTGGGCATGTAGCCACATATATGTACATGTGTGTTACGTGACTGCACTTCTTTCAACACTTTTTGAGTTTGGAGTTTGTCAAAACGTCGTCGCTTTTTTATTCTGATTAATGTTCCCCATTCAAAATTTGATTATATAAATCTTGATAGGAACCACTTCCATCTTGGTTCCTCGAGTTTGAATATTTGAGCGTAACATATACTCTGATTAATAAATTAGTATCAAATTGTTCAACTTTTTACGAACAATGAAATATGATATATCTAAACATGCATAATGTTTAGCTATTGCTTTCCTTGAAGCATTTTTTGTTGGCAAAGGATCTTCACTTGCTTAATAAGGTCATAAATGGATGGAATTGTTGCTTTTAATTACGAGGTGACGCTACACAATGCATATATTAGCTGTGTTTATTGAAAATCCGTTGAGATTTGACATCGCCACGACACATTCTATCACAGCGTCTGCTAGTTAAAAACGTAGCATTAGCTTACACCATAGCATTTAGTATACCTGCCTACATACATATATGGTCATATTTAAGACAGATCAGTGTTTGTTTTTCATTATGTTATGGGAAGCCCAGTAGGGATATGGTGCACATTTAGATGCGCATTTAGAGGACGGACAAAGAGAAATTGATTGTAAAAACGTGAAGTAACCATGTGTTGTGATTAATGTATGGCATGACTTGAGGTTGTGAGGGTTTGAGTTTGAAGAGATTGATGTAAAAGAAAAGCGAAGACACGAGTCTATCTACAAGCTTATCTTTTCTTTGTCCTTAGAACATACTTTATTTTCATTTCGTATCGGGAATCCGGAAACTAGTTTTCGAGTTTCTGTCAAACCACAAGCATTTTAGAACTATTAATAACAGTGATAGCTTAAAACTCTGTCATATTGTTATTTTTGACTTGCTTACATTCTGACGTATTTGTACGATTCAAGCATCCTGGAGAAATAACGAAGGGGAAATATTCAACCCCACGCGTTTGAAAACTTAATGAATTTCTGAACATGTGTCGCTGTGTATGTCAACCCTTTGCCGTTCTCCCTATTGCCATTCTGACAAGATCTGCAATGAATGACAAAAATAATGTTTCGCGTTAATTGAGGAGGAATCAACTACTTTTGTAACCGCTTTTGTCTCGACAAACATGTCCGGCACATCATCATCCATTATCATATAAATCTGATAATTCGATACAAACCAGTTAGTTTTATAGCTTTCAAGCGCTCTTATAAACACACTGTAAGTGTACTCAGTAATAAATAATTCCAAATAAATCATCAACTTCTGCTGGGCGTGGGTGTGATGTTATATGTATTCAAGGAAGGGCGGACAGCAGAATAATAATGCGTAGCCTCGCAAATGTAGCATCTTCCCGTAAGAATTTGATTTACTGACTCATGTTCATGTGTTTGGCCTTTTTCGCCACTAAATTGTAACATGTCACTGACTAGCAGTCGCTTAAATTTCCAGCTCTTCGCGTCGTGCCGTACGATATCTGTCAAAGGCTATCGCGGCAATGCTTGTAGAGGTGTCTAGAATAAACAGCAGTTTTATTATCACATCCTCCTTTAATATCCAGCATGAAAATTGAAAGAGAGAGATTTTTATTTTGCCATGAAATGAAAACTGTTTGTTTACGTTAGTGTGGTAGATGCGCTGACCGATGAAGTTGTAAAATTACCGTAGAATTGTGTCCATTTATTGCCTCTGGGGTGTGATCACAGGGTGCCGCATTAAATGTGTGAAATCAAATATTATTCACAAGTCTGCAGCATATACAAATGTTGCACCAACTTAGATGTCAAAAGCAGGCATGGGGATGGGCTTAACCTAATCTCGCGTTAAAAACACAAAATCAACGTTCACTCGCCCAAATGAATGAAACCATGTCATAAGAGTTTACCCATCATGGTTTACTTACGATTAGAATCTCCGTATCTCTCGCTAACTCTTCCAAAGCCATATAGCGTCAATCACTTCATTTCATTTTCTATGCGGGCGCAAATAAATGACGTATTAAGATATCTGTATGCAGACGCACAAACGCTTGTTAAAAGGTGTATCCATATTACACTTACACTTTAACGAATGTATCACAGCAATTGAGCATTGATTTGTATACACGCATAAAATATACATGGCCTTGTCACAATACGAACCCAAAACATGCTCTTGAATTCGCTGCTCTCATCAAATGTTCGGCATTGTAATTACCAGATGTTTATCCTGCTGATACAGTACGTTTGCTGTCGTAATTGTGTTTTGTGGACAACATTTCCCTGTCCACATGTGTTTGATTGGTTTTATTGTGTAAATCTTTAAATTCTTTTGTATGCAAACACATCATCGGGGAAGTCGTCATGAGAAGGCGAGGTTCAAATGTCAAGGCAGAGCATTTGCGCAGAACTATGTACCTATTACCTATCTGCATGTGCTCATATAAACCTACCTATGTATAAATATGTATGTCTGTGCATAGCATAATATGTGAAATTCTGATCTACTGCTTCCTGCTGTGACATTTAATTATCCTCTGCATGTCCATAGATTTATTCGCTATGTACCTGACTGTCTCGGCTCAGCCGGCTGACTAGTGGATGTGAATTAAAAAGGATTAACGCAGTAGCGGCGATGTCTGCTGTAATTGGAAGCTTCGCCTCTATCTCAATGTTTTATGCATGTAATCTTAACTAGTTTCTGTAAAGTGGTGTGAAGGCAGTAACATATTATCTTCTGTGTTCATC
Organism: Heteromurus nitidus; assembly: GCA_034687055.1. NCBI lineage: Eukaryota > Metazoa > Arthropoda > Collembola > Entomobryomorpha > Entomobryidae > Heteromurus > Heteromurus nitidus. Next base: position 23,871 of record JAQFZW010000332.1, read on the forward strand.
ACGACATTTTTCAATTTTACCCAAGAAGGTTCTGTACCTGCTTCATACTTGTCAAATTCTATTGCGCTTTCGTTCATAATGCGCTGATGACGTATAGATATAAAATATCTGTTGATCAGCAGAAATGAGTTCAGACGAGTATATCTGTTAATCATATTTACAACGTGGCATGTCATGTGCTATCGGAGAAGGATCTCGGCAAGTTTTTCTTGAAAAAACCTCGGTAGCAGAAAAATGTAGACTATTACCAGGATCGGAATGTGGAAATTACATACATGCTTTTATGAATATACACGCTCGAATTGCATCGCCTCGATGATTCATAAGAAACTAAATATGCCGAAATAGGCAAAAACTGGGGAACTTCTTGAGGCTAGACGTGAGATACGGTTCTTGTTTTATTGTCGACATATTTTCGTTTGTGTTTATTGGAGGCAGGTAGACAGGGATAAGAAGCAAGATAATTACACCGTGTGCATTTGTGTTGAAAACCTTTGTCGTGAGATGGTTTGGTATTTTTTATGTATACGTGTGCGCCGTGTGCACCTATGTCGACATTTTATAGCTGTCGTTATATACGGTTCACTATTGTATTGTTGTTGCCAATTTAGGTAGCAAGGATGATCGGCAAAGCCACAAAAATTTGCAAACATTGCAGGTTAAAGATGGTCCAACCGAGTCTTACTTTCTGTCTAATCTTTTATGATCTTACTACCAACATTTTAAAGTATGCATTCATGCATTCACTCATAAATACTCATGGGTCCAGATCAGATGCAAAATACAAAAGCTATCTGATCTACACATTCCAGCCATATAAAATAGTCACAATATTTAGTGACGTGTGGTAAATAAAAATAAGGCACTAAATATTCTGGAATTGAACGGGTTTGCATGTTTCTTGTTCTTCTCCAAAAATAATTGTTTAGCAAACCAAATCGTTCCCGGAAATCATACTATTCCGCTGGCTAATATACGAGTAAGGAAGAAAATATTGTAGATAAGTGGGATTGTTTACGTCTATCTTCCAAAGTTTGCATCTGACGTTTGTATAAATCCCCGAGAGTGATGGGATGAGCAACATTATTGTATGTCAGTACATATTTTCTGCTCGTTCTAGTTCTTTGACTTTTACGTCTTTGGACATTTGGATGATGCTCGGAAGGAATTTTTAGTATTCTTCGCATAAATTCTTTTTTATATCCATCATCATTTTCTGCATGCTGTACAGCAACCGGCACTAGCAATATTGGTATTCTCACAATCAGTTTGGCTTGAAGTGCCTAAAATTTGACATGTGTGGTATTTTCCTTTGCAAGCCACAACTCACATAAATGTCGAGGCACGTAGTAGTCCAAGACTTTCCATAAAACATTCTGCTGCTCATGAGTGTTATTTGTTAAATTCACACACATTTGTTCCATTTATTACAGTAAAGAGTAATATTGTTATCATCATTAACCCCGTATAGATTTTACGCTGTCACAAGTCATTCATGATGCATTCATGCATACATACTCACTATACCGTACACGTGAACCCATAAACTCTACATATACATATATAGGTATATTGTGAATTCCATATAAATCTGCTCACGCACTATTACATAACATTTTTGCACAGTTTGTAAACATGTTCCGCCGGATTCCATCTTCCACCCTGTTTGTAGAAGAAAGTTTGAGGGGAAAAGTGGGCAAAGTAGATCTTTTGATTTGATGAGCCATAAACTGATTCCAGACAAGGACTGAGCCCAGTTCATATATGCATAAATCACCTATCCATGAAATGAAACGATCTGCTATCTGCTTCTAGTCGTAAAAAAGAGACACAAAGATCACAAGCTATGAAAGTTTAAGCTCATGCATGTAGGTGTGTACATTCGAATCAAGATATGTTAACATTAATGTTTGTCAGTATGCGTATAAAAGTGTACACTTCTCACACACTCTGTGGTGCTCTGTGCGTAGTAGTAAAAAGATGTGAATCTCATTATGTCAAAAGTTGAGACGAGTGCAGAGAGAATCTGCAAGTTGCTAAACTCACATGTACATGTACAAGAACCTTTCGTATATATTACTTGTTTACGACTTGTGCTATATGAATATTTGAGTCTGAAACAAAATAATCTATTTCCCATTTAGCTTTCTTCTCTTGAACCGTGAAGACCCTGTCCTCCTCGTCGTGTGTTTATTGTGCAGAAGACGCTTCTTGTTTTCTTCTTCTCCCAGCGTCTAATTCATTGCGCTCATGAATTCCACACAACTACGGGCGAATAGCTCTGGAGTTTGTCATGTGGAAAAACGATTATTAGCGAATTTTTGTGATCAACTCCACCAGTATACTAATTTGAGGTTGTTGGTGGCACATCCTCAGAAGTCTGAGCTATTGAAATAATCGACACAGAGCCTCCTTCTCACAATTAACTAAAATGAACTGAATTGAGGAAAATTGTTCCACTTTCTTGTGTTTTGTGCAGTGAAGTAACAAATAAGTGAGGAATGTACGCACAAGATAAGTCGTGTGGAAGGACAAGCTAGACAAATGAATTGAGTTGGTGAGGAAGGATTCAGTAGATCGCCTTGTTTTTACCCTCACCATTTTATGTATGAGTACCGCTGTTTGGACGGCGTCCGTTGAGAGGGAGGGGGATTCCCCCTCCCTTGGGTCAGTCTCCATTGCAAACTGGACTCCCAAAGGAAAGTGCCAGTGGGGAAGCTGGCAGAGTGGAAGATCCTGAAGAAATCCCACAGGCTCAACCTGTGCCCCTCCAGCTAAAATTTTGGAACTGGGGATTAGGCAGTACCAGTAGATACTTACAAGGAACCCAAATCCTTGTAACCCATTTCCCATACCATGGCCCTTACAAAGCAAGTGTTCATACCATGCCCCCTTCTGGGCCGGGCGATTTTACTCAGGAAGAACGAGATTCTGAAGCATACGGGTCAATCGGTAGAGCTTCTTTGGATACAAGCTTATCCTTCTTGCCTTCAAGTGTTCAGCAACCACAGTTTCCATTCTACGAGTATCAGGCCTCTGATCAAGGAAATGGTGACACACCGTCACCGCCAGTACTACCTGCCATCGGATCGTATTACAGATATCCAAGACCAGATGCCGACGTCCCAACTGGTTCGCCAGTATTCACACTGCCATATGTTCCAGATCTTAGGGAGACCACCAGATCCCGCGTACCAACGTCCACTGCCATTATTACTTCATCATTCAGTCCGTCACCAGTTGTTCGTGTAACTAGTTATAGTCCCACTTCCGCTGATGCCAAAGAAATACGACGTCGTAGTAGTAGCAATTCAGTTAGGTATTCCAGAATTTTTGATCTCAATAGTAATGTTAGTCGCGGAAACGGGAGAGGACATCGAGGCCGTGTGTCCTCTTCCAGACGAGCCCGAGCACATGGAGGTCGTGGGAAACCCACATATGACCTACGACGTAGGAACAGTCAACCGGTTATTACACGTGACTGGTCTGTAGGAGATTTCAGTGTTCAAGAATGTCTTCGCAATGTTGGAATCGATGAAGCTTCAATTCTTCAACGGGATCGAAGAATAAGAGTTACTTGTTGTAGAGAAGACGCGCGCTTTATTTTTATTTTTTATCGGATTTTGTTCCTTCTCGGAGCTTTTGAAGAGGTTTGAAACGAACGTGGATCTTGCATTGAATTTCATAAATTGTTCAGTTTTATGTAGCTTTCATGCATGTATGCGATCTTATTGGCTTATTGCTTGTAAGCTTATTATAAGTGCTATGCGGCACTATTGAGTGATGAACATAATTTAATTTTTATGTGTTGGTTAATCTTGTTGCAATTCAGGAATTGCAAACGGAGCTGGAAAGCCATGCCGCAACTGTTGCTGCTCTTGGGGGATCTGGCAGAGTTGTTGCATCGTCTATGGACAAACATGAAGATGCAGTGGCTCTTGTCAAACGGCTAGACGAAATGAATCAGAGGTGGCATAGCTTGAAACAGCGTTCCATGGCCATTAGGTATGACACGTGTTTATGTTATAATGTTAAATGATGCGGTATGGCAGTTGCAGATACCGAGTTATGAGCAATTGTGGCATATTTATTCCAAAGGAATCGACTGGAGAGTAACGCGGAGCATTGGCATGCTTTGCTTTTGTCCCTTCGTGAACTAATCGAGTGGGTTATCAGAAAAGACACTGACCTAACAGCGCTTGGACCCTTAGCAGGAGATGTTATGGCTTTACAGAAACAAATAGTAAGTGTTTTGACAGTTTGCGAATAAATTGACGAATGTTAAATTCTGGAGAATTCTCACTAACCTAAATATGCTATTTTAGGATGAACACCGTTCGTTTAGACGGCAGATGGAAGGCAAAAGACCCATTATTGAAACCAACTTAATTAGTGGAAGACAACATGTTGCCAATGAGCCGCCCGTATCTGAAGCTAGTGACTCTGAAGGTACATTCATATTACCCTTAACTGTTTGACAATCCGACAATCCAAATCATCCTACCGGAAATGGTGTCTGCTCGATCATTTCCCTGATATACACCTTCCAAAAATGTTTCTATAATGGAATGTTGGCCTTCTTGCTGGCATATGTGGATCTTCAAGGCATTTTGCTTTCCAAACTCGTACCTCATGCTTCGACAAAAGAAATTATCGACGAAGGAAATAATGGAGAAAGAGGTTGCTATTCGTCCATTTCCTAGCTGTCATTTGCACACTTTCACATTTTTGACTTTCTTGTACGACCTATACCTACGAAGTAGAGTATACCGCATGTTCTTGGAATTTGAAGTTTCAGTCTTGTCGCAAACTTTTTCTTACTCTTGTATTGAAAAGTTTGAGCCCATATTCCCTACTTTCACATGGTATTTTGTTACAAGCTATCGCTGAATTGCTATTGTCAGCTTCATACACAATCAGACGAGTATATATTTCAACTTCCTTTCAGTCTATAAACTTCGCAGCGAAAGAATCACTTGATATATCCAAATATCTGCAGCTTCTCCCCGAGACAGTGATTTAATTGTCAGTAATTAATTTTGATGCAATAGCCGGAAAAGATATGGACTCTGACAGCAGAGGGTATCGTCATGCTGAAGTTGCTGCACGGGAACTTACCCGAAGCATCCGAAGAGAAGTGACCAAATTGTCAGAAACATGGTTGTCCCTGCTTAGCCGCTCGGATAACTGGCAGCTACGCTTGGAAGAAACCATAACAGTAAGTTCATGCTTGTATACATTTTGGTTTCCTGCTGAGAAGTTGCTTCCGCTTTCCCTATCCGGATGAATTTCCTGGAGTGACAGTTTGTTTTGAATTGTGTGGATGTCCCACCGATTTTGTTGAATGACTGTTCAAGTTCTTAGCACCTACTGTGTACATGGTACAGACATAATAAATAATATTTATGATCATAATATGCATTTTCAGCGCTTGAAAGCTTTCCAGCAAATGCTAGATGATGGATCTGCTAGACTTGCCACCGCAGAAGCCATCAAATCCAGATGGCATACAATAGCTGCAGCAGCGGATAAATCACAACTTCTTGACCAACTTAAGGCATGTCCTTTTATAAGACTTCCACGAAAAACTTTTCTCTCGTGCGGGTGAAAGAGCAAGTATCTCAATGGTAAATGACATTTGATAATCCTTTTACAGACATTTAGAGAACATATCAGTGCAACCCAAAGAGCGGTGAATGAGATAAATGAACAAGCAGCCATACTTGCATCCACAAATGTCCTTCTATCACCTGCAAATGTCTGCCGAGTTGATGACTTGAACTTAAGACTGAAGAATCTTCAGCAATGCGCAGAGGAAAAAGAGCATGAACTGGCAGCAATGGGAGGTGGACAATCCTTGCCGTCTGTCATGGCTCTTATTCCCTCATCAAGCAATGCGTCTGTCGAGCCGCCTTGGGAAAGAGCCCTAACGACGGCCAAAGTGCCTTATTACATTAAGTAAGGATGGATGCAGTCATTTTGCAAACGAGAAACTGAATTAGATTTGCAATCCTGATTTATTTTGGTCAAACAAATCTATAATGTTGCATTCGTATTGTAGCCATCAGACGCAGACGACCCAGTGGGACCATCCTCAAATGACTGAACTTCTCTCGTCACTAGCCGAGTACAACGAAGTTCGGTTTTCTGCTTATCGAACTGCATTGAAATTACGTTCTGTTCAAAAAGCTATACGATGTAAGTGAAAATATGTACAATGTTCGAACTGTTCGAAGATGTATAATTGACCGTTTAAAAGATATATTCGTAAGAAATATATTTTGATGTTTCCAGTGGACAAGCTATCATTAAAAAATGTGATTGAAACATTCGACTCACTGGGTCTCCGTGGACATAATGACAGATTGCTTGATGTATCGGATATGATATCTACCCTTACTACGATATATAGTATATGTGCAAATCAACAGCAATCGCAAATGACTGCGTCAACGGAACGGAAAGGTGCTTCTTCCCAACAGTTGTTTGAACCTCTAATCAACATACCGTTTGTAACAGACATGGCATTAAACTGGTTGCTGAATGTCTACGATTGTCAGCGGACTGGTCAGATTCGTAACTTATCTTTTAAAGTTGGAACTGTGCTATTATGCAAAGGTCCAATGGAAGATAAATTCCGATGTAAGTAATTTTGTATATACCCTCTTTTGGTTTATGCACTCATAACTAGTTCATTAATTAAATTATGTATTAAAACGGTTTATAGATCTGTTTCGATTGGTGGCTGACGTAAACAAGCAAGTAGATCAAAGGAAACTGGGCTTATTACTGCATGATTGCATACAGGTATACAGTTTTCCATTTAAAATGAAAAGTGTTAATAATGTGATCTAATTAGATTAAATATTTGCGGTTATAGATTCCTAGGCAGTTGGGTGAAGTAGCTGCGTTTGGTGGCTCGAACATTGAGCCTTCAGTTCGGAGCTGCTTTGAGAAAGCTGGAAGGGAAAAAGTTACCATCGAAGTAAGACGAAGACTAGTCACTTCAATGCAACTTGCTCACTTATTTATTGTCATTGCTTATTTTGTCATCTTAAATAATTGTAGGCTGCCGACTTCTTGGATTGGGTGAAGCAAGAACCACAAAGTCTAGTTTGGCTTCCAGTTTTGCATCGAATCGCTGCTGCAGAAAATGCTAGACATCAAGCAAAATGCAACGTTTGTAAACAAGTTCCTATCATTGGGTTAAGGTGAGCCGAAACATATACATTGTTATTAATTTGTCGAGAACAATGTGAGCATAAGTAAATTGGGTTCCACTCTAGATACCGGTGCTTAAAGTGTTTCAACTACGACATGTGTCAGAAATGCTTTTTCAACGGAAAGAAAGCTAAAAATCACAAACTGACTCATCCAATGCAGGAATACTGCACTGAGGTATGTGTGTAGTCACCAGTTGTGAGGCTATAGTATGTATTAATTACAGTTACCAGTAATTGTGTTTTATATTTAATTATTTTATTTCCTGTGTTTACAGACGACGTCAGGTGAAGACGTGAGAGATTTCACGAGAGCTCTGAAGAACAGATTCAAGTCAAAACGATCACTCCAGAAGCACAGGAAATTAGGCTATCTTCCAGTTCAGAGTGTATTAGAGGGAGATATGTTGGAATCTCCTGCTCCTAGCCCACAGCATTCCTTGTCTCCAGACATTCACTCCAGAGTAGATACATATGCAACTAGACTAGCTGATGTTGAAATCCGTAATAGAAGCAACTCAACTCCTGATTCGTAAGTTTTTAGCAAAATATATGCTTAAATACTAATTAGTAAATGTATAAAATTAACAATAAGACCTAACTAGTGATTGTTTTGTTTTTAATTTAAAGGGAGGATGAACATAGTCTTATCGCTCAATATTGCCAGTCTTTAACAAGAGGTGATGGGGTTATTCCAAGAAGTCCCATTCAAATAGTAGCCGCTATTGACGCCGAACAGTCGGAACAACTTGAGGCTGTCATTCGAGCATTAGAAGAGGAAAATGCCACGCTTCAAGCGGAATTCGAAAGACTAAAGCATAAAACTCAAGGGAAAGACGGTGGACTCACACTGGATGAGCCAAAACTTGAGCCTATAAATGGAACGAATACCGTTGGGAGTAATGGCACATTAGAGCGAGGAGTTGGGTCAGGGGAGCCACACGATAACAATATTTTAGCGGAAGCGAGACTTCTTAGACAACACAAAGGAAGGTTGGAAGCTCGCATGCAAATTTTGGAAGATCACAATCGACAACTTGAGGCACAATTGCAGCGACTCAGGCAACTCTTGGATGAGCCGAAACCAAATTCTCCATCGAAAACTGGAACACTACAAAGTAAATCCGTTGTTGCAGCTGACCTCGCCATGGATTCGCCACTTCCACACCGTGCCAATGGACACTTTGAAGCTCAAGTGACAAGTAAGCGGATCTTGTAGTAGCCTTAAATTTACTAAGGTCACTATTTAAGTTTACGACATTCATGAACTATTGTTGGATATTCAATTTTCAGGTCAGTGGCAACAGTCAGGTCCTCAGTTTGGTGAAGATGGAAGGCCACCGCCTCCAACTCCTGGTTATATAGCTGCAACTGCTAGTGTCGAGGATTTGTTAAATAGAGCCGGTGATCTGGGAAAGGCAGTAGGCGACCTCGTACAAGTAATGACAGATGATGAACATGAAGATTCTCCTGACCATGATTTCACACAACGATCCAGTTATGAGCGACCGAATCATTAGCCGTACTTTTGCTCGCCATTTTTATCAGCTCTGACTTAATGTGTCAGAAGTTTGCACAGCACTCACAGTTCTTCAGTTTTAATTCTAACGTTTTCAATCGTCCCTGTACCAAACGTTTAATTCAAAGGTATTTTGATTACATAACTACGCACATGTTTAGTTTTTATCACGATTAGTACTTACTGCGACGAGAATCATCTAATAACTTACTTATAGCGGGTAGAAAAAGACTTTTAACTGGTACGTATGTGAGTTAAATGGTTGTGTTTGGGGTCGATGCAATCTTCCTTGCAAACCTGGAAACTTGTGTTCAAACCTTTGAATAAGATTATGCTGTGCTGATGTAGTAGTATTATATGAAGATTTTCATCGTTCTTAGTTCCTACCATATTCTTGTCTGACTCCTTTTACTCTACTTAAATGTGTAACATGCCAGTGCAAAGGATTGGGAAATCATGTGAAACTTCCTCTGAAATAACAAGGGATTCATGTTACATTTTTCGTAAGGAATATCGTAGTTAGTATGTATGTGAAGCAACGTAGATTTCCTACCTAAGAAGTTGAAACTTTGTACTAAAATTCATGGGTTCGGAATGCCGGACAAATATCAATTTCTCATATCTTTAACAGTAAAGCAAAGATGCTATTTTTAATGTTTGTTACAACCTGTGAACATATGATGAATTAAAGTGTAAAAAATCATCTCACCATTCTAGAGTAAATTTGTAATGTGTATACATTGTGTACGTGAACGTAATATGTATAGTACATCTTTCGATTGTGGGAAATGTAGTTCTTTGTAGGCAATCAGATAAAGCAGAATCAACTGGAAAAAGTACGTGTAATAATCAAAATAGAACTGAAACATTGGTACTATTGATGTAATATGTATGTCGCCCTTCATTTTCGGTTTCTATTTTCTTCAAGTTGATTCAACAGCGGTCATCAATATATTGTTAGCAAAAATTCTGGACTTCCGAACTGAATCTAGTAAGAAGACATTATATGTAGTAAGTTGTTGTAGAGTAGTCGTTGTTGAACTCTAGGGCAGGTCATATAACACGAGGGTAATAATTCGAGTATAACTTCTGAATATCGTTGCTTGTTGATTAATCATTGTTTTACCGTCGATTATTTATCCAAAAAAATGTAACTCATATCAAGAGATTTGTTTTTGAAAACCTGTTCATTATTGTTCATTCATAAATATAGAGATCACAATATAAGGTGTATCTGTATCTAATGCCGAAGTAATTTATTGTAATCCATTAATGTATATATGGTTTTAATATGTACCTTTGTAAAGAGAATTTGACATATGAATGCTCGCCGGAGTTCTTGAACTTTTTAAGTTTAAATATTAACGAAGCGGTTTACAATGCATTTAAAAGCCAACTTATGTGAATCCATGTTCATTTTATGACTCCAATCCAAAGAGCTGTGACATTTTGTCTTTGAATTCTACTAAAATGGAAAACTTACAATACGTATATAACAGGGCTATACAAATATTTTAGAAATTGCGAACTACAACGTTTTTCAAACGAGGTAACACACGTTTTATAATGTGTTTAACTGGTTGATGTATTTCTTGAAGAGACAGAAACAAAGAAGAAGAAAAATTAAGTTCTACCAATACTTTTAGGTTTAACAAGCCAACCCAACAATGTACATATTTGTATAACATGTGTAAGTTTTTAAATGCGGCAACAGTGAATCACATATTCTAGCATTAATCACAAAGCCAAAGTTAGTCAGGTCGGTAAAAGAAATATGCGTGTGAAAACGTACTTGGGTACTTCAAACATTAAAACGTACAAGGTGTACTGGTTACAAGGCAAAAAAAGTTCGTAGCACTTGGGATACTTAAATCTGAACCATACTGTAGTAGTAACCCTGCGTGTATCATAAGGACATCGCTTCTTTTGAAGTTAGTGAAATAAAGTTGACATGTTATACAAAATGCAATAATAATTATTAAAGCTGTGCATGTTTAAACTTCTCATCTCATCCTGTCAAGTCATCATATACAGAGTACATGAACAATGCATACCACCGATAGAACGTTTCAAACATTCGGATCTTACCAACGCGTCTCCTGTGTATCCCTCTAGCTCAGCACATTGTAACTTTTACTTTACAAACATGCCTTGCAACTTACATCCTGCATCTCATGCCGATGCCGATAATAATGCCCAAGCTGGAAGGTACGATGCGGCAATGATTCATACTCGCGTTGTGTATGCGATGCATACAGGCAGCAGGAAAGGGTGAGATACGTACAAATAAATCCGCTTCTTCTTCCTTTTTTCTGTGTATTTTAATGCACAAGGGACAACGGTATATCTGGTAACTAGATGCGGTGCATGCCGTATGCCTATAAAAAGTACACTACTTTTCCTACGCGTATTTATGCTTGGAGCTTGTTTGAGTTGCTCGTAAAAGCAGCCATCATCATTCTCCTTCGAGATTTTCTAGGCATCCTTTCTGGCTTTCTTGAGGCTCTTTTGGGAGAATTATTGGTGGAAGGAGTTGTCGAGTTGTCGTTTGTAGTCTTTCGCGGAGATAAAGGTCGTTAAAAGGTGAAGACTTAATTTCTTAATTATTATTTCGTTTAAATAAAGTACTGAAAGTGTCCACCCATAATCACCATTTGAAAGGTAAGTTCACTCACTATCAGCTGGGAGTTGTGTATTTTTGTAGGCATTTGTCTTTGATCTTTGAGTAATTATCATTAAATAATGATTATCGGGTGTCATGCTTGGTTTCCATTATTTTTAGTTGATTGAATGAAAACGATGATTATATTTAAGTAGTAGAATGTAGCAGATGGTCAGGATTTGATTTGGATTTGTTTGTTTGTTTTGTATATAGCTAAACTCTGATGTACGTAAATAGCGAATTGCAAGCTACAACCTAAGCCGAGAAAAAAACTGAAAGGATATTATCAAATTATCCTTTCTTATCTTAACTGATAATTTACTTTTGTGGTAATGACTCCTACTGCAGATATTAAAGCGGAAGTAAAAATGGAAGTTGATGGTCAGCAAAGTGTTGGGGGGAGTGGTGGCGGTGGTGGTCCGAACAACAGTCATTCCAATAACTCGAACCGAGGTCCAAAAAGAAAACGAGGTAAGTGTATCTTTTAGAAAGCTAGTAGATACATTATTTCTTTTCTGTAATTTTAGTTTTCTTTATCGTCATATTTTGTTGGGTTTAAAGGAGGAGGGCCTGTTGGACCTGGCAGGAATTCTTTCGGTGGTGGACGTGGTGGTGGTGGTGGGTCACATCATGGAAGCAGTGAGCGAGTTGATCGAAGATTCGGATATGATAACTTCGATGGCCCGTCTCACAAGAAACTAAAAGTTTTGAACCCTGAGGTAAGTTGAACTGTTGAAAAAATAGTGCTTTTATTTTTGCTTTACTTGTAATTACTACATGAATGGTTTTTTTGTTGATGATATAATTTGGCAGATGAATTAATTGACTTTTCCATATAACTTTTATAGCAAAGAATTATGGAGAAACTCAGATCCCTTCACGGGCAAACATGCGACCTTCCACCAAAGAAGCACGAAACAAAGAAGTTTTTGGCAAATACCAGGCTTTATATTGGAAATATTGCTGCTGAAGCGACCGAATCAGAGGTCAAAGATCTATTTACTCCCTTTGGAGAAATTGACGAATTGTTTTTGAATCGAGAGAAAAACTTCGCCTTCCTCAAGATGGTAAGAAAATATTATAATTAATAAATTATTCTTTATTCAGATGACTAGTATTGTGTACAAAATGATGATACCACGGAATTACCGTTTGATTTTTATGATACATATTCCATGGCTGCTTTTTTTATCTGATTCAAACAATATTATTTATCTATGTCATCTGCTTGAATCTGTTGTCATATTCTGTTACATGTGCTAATAAACTAATTTTCGTTCGGTCCTATTTTTCCTAGGATTTCAGAACAAGTGCTGAGCGTGCACGAGCTGAACTCGACCAACATCAGCTTAAGGGTAGACCAATTAAGGTTCGCTTTGCGCCTGCAAGCGTTCGAGTCAAAGTTAAGAATCTGAGTACGATGGTTTCCAATGAGTTGTTGGAGTTGTCTTTTTCCATATTTGGAGAGGTATTTAAAAGTTTAAAGATTTTCTGGATTAGAATCCAATCCAAAACAAGAAAATAATATATTTTTTGCATACCTGTAATTCATCGGGTTGTTTGTCTGAATTACAGATTGAACGTGCAATTGTTCTTGTGGACGAGAAAGGGAAATCGACTGGAGAAGGCATTGTCGATTACACAAGGAAAAATTACGCAGTGTCTGCGCATAATTTTTGCAGCTCTAAATGCTACTTTATCACATCTGACTTACGTCCCGTGATAACCGAACTTGGCGACATGAGTGAAATGGATGAAGGGCTCCTCGAAATTAATTTGCCCAAAAGAGAATATAATAAGGAAAGAGAGTTGGTCTATTACAAAGCCAGAGAGGTAACACTTCAATACAATGATCTTCAATATCTACCTTTTATTATCCTGATATATTGTCGTTGCACATTTTTCAATGCTGATTAATGTTGTATTTTATTTTATCATCAAGGTTGGTCCAAGGGTTGCTGACGATGGTACTTTCGAACATGAATATGGAACAAAATGGAAGAACCTTGTCAAGGAATATAAAGAGAAAGAACAACTTTTGCAGGAAGAAATGGCCAAGGATTTAGAAAAGTTGCAGACGCAAATGGAAATCGCACGTTACGACTATGAAACGGAAATGCTTCGTGAACGTAAGCCACATTCCTCTTCCGTAATTCCGACTACTGCTTATTCTTTAGAATCTAAAGTTTAGATAAGTTAAGACTTGCGGGATACACGGATGCCATTTTGGAAATAGTAACTTTAGTTTAGATGCTAAACCTGATAATAGTGATAACGATAATTATCTGTCAACGTAGTAGTGGTCTTATAACTTATATTTGTAATTTTCAGAACTTCGTCGCCGTGAATTGGACCACGAGCAAAGAATGCAGAGAGGGCCAATGACCTTCGGTGGTGGATACTCACGAGGTGGTGGAGATGCACCTATGATTTCTCGGGATCCTATGGGACAAGATGGCATGAATGACGCAGATTCTCCCAACATTGGAGGTGCTCTTGGAGGTTTTGACCTTGATTTCGGTTCGATAAAACTTGATTTTGATTGTCCTGCACTTCCAATTGCCAATTTGTACTTCAATGTTTCACACTTATGCATTTAACCATACTCCACGCTCTAGTTCTGTTGCTGTGTAAGAAATTATTATTTACCATGATTATCTCTTGTTTGTTTGTGGCGTTTTTACAATGTAGTGTCGATTATTTTTGTACCTTGAAATTGGAAGTGTAGGAAAAATAATTTATCTGCTATTATTAACTAAATAATGATGATTCACGGAATTACCGTCCGATTATTATGAAGATTTGTTCCATGGCTGCTTTTATTAAGTATCTGAAAGTGAAAATGCAGAAATTGTCTAAAACTAGACAATAGTTTATTCAGCGCGCATTCAAATTCAACATTTTGTTGATTCCAGATCGCGCTAGTGGCTCCATGCCGCTTGCACCCCCACCTCTTCCTCCCCAGGGCTTAATGGCACATCTTCAAGGAGGTAATGCAAATTCAGGAGGAAACTCGTCTGGGCCAACTTGGGTAAGAACGAATTTAAACCTTTCTAGGGTACGGCAGTTTCATGATTTTGCCACATAAAAATCACAAAACGTATAAATACCCCGAACAAAACTAGATGTAACATTTCGCAATGCTGTTAGCTTCAATTCAAAGAAGTCGGAATATTTCTACTTTTTATTGTGATAGATGCGGCTGACTAAACAGTTTCAGGTTTTCTAGAAAGAATGTATTTTACTTCCAAAGTGGAAGCGTACACCCGTTTAAACATTTAAATTATTTACTTCGTACATTCATGACGGTATTTAATCTAAGTATAGTTGTAAAAGATTTGTGTTTGGGCACTACCATTCATAATATGCAAGACTATCACTCTTTCGCCAAATAATGGTTTTATTGTACAATATTGTACTTCATTATATGTAATCCGTGCAAATGTGGATTCTATTTTCGAACATACGCAAAAATGAGTTGTGTTAACGCTCATATCCGACGTTGTATCGTGTTTGGTCGACTGATGTCGATACTTTTGAAATTATTCTTCCGTGTAAAGAAGCCTTTATCAACATGGATAGATGATTCCAATAATGTGCAGTAATTGATGTACTACAGGTGCATGCGTGCATATATTTTGAATTAACGACATTCCATCTCATGAACGAATTCTAATTTTGGGACATGAAAATTTAAACTACCGTTAATTGCATTATTAGCTCCAGTTCAATTTACCTTTAAGTTTTAACTATTTCGATGCATTGTATCTCATGATCTCAAGTATCTTACAACAATGCAAGCGTATTTTGGATAAGCAATGGCAATGACTCCGTGTAAAAAGTTTGTACTAAGCTACTACCAGCAAATACATCTGCAGTTAGAAAAAATATTTGGGAAAGCGTGATGGAATTTTATAGAATCCCTCTCATCAACGATGCGGTCATAAAATCTGATTTAGATGTAAAAATACAATCGTAAAAGCTGAAACACTTGTTGAAGACAAAGACAAGAGTTTAAACAAATACGGATTACTGTGTATGCTCATAAACTATACAAATACGTCCTTACACCTACCTTCAAAATATTCTTCTAATGAATATTATTATTAAAATATTTAATTTGAAAACTTGGGCTCATCACTCAACACAAGAATTTCGGAACAATTTAAACAGTCTCTGCAGTTTATCTTTAGGTTTTCATACACTTAAATACTTTCGTATGAGAATTGCGGAGTTACAGTACTGCAAAGTATCAGATACTCATCTTGTCAGCATCTAAATTGAAGTATGCATGTACACGTGTCAACTGCGTATGCATTTCTTGACTGAATCAAACACGGTTTGTATTAAAAGGAGATGATCTTAAAAATACAATGTCAGCCGCATCAAAATTTAAAAATAAATCTAAAATAGCATTCCGACTCGTAGGTAGGTTCAAATTTTCTTGAATGAGTTCCGATTGTACAAAAATGACATCGGACATTGCTTAACGTCTTAAATATTTGGTATCACTTATTGTAACTCACCGCAGGAAATTTCACCATTTGGCCTTGGACAAATGGCAGGCAACTTTGGTCAGCAACCAAACTTTCGAGGTAAC
The DNA here is from genome assembly GCA_034687055.1 of Heteromurus nitidus. Lineage (NCBI taxonomy): Eukaryota > Metazoa > Arthropoda > Collembola > Entomobryomorpha > Entomobryidae > Heteromurus > Heteromurus nitidus. Next base: position 39,872 of record JAQFZW010000332.1, read on the forward strand.
GATCAACGTGAAGGCCGTATGTCAGGGGGGAATAGAGGTGGGCCAAGGGGTGGTGGTAATGGAGGACGTGGGGGAAATCGAGGAGGGTTTAGAGGGGGTAGAGGTGGAAGACGGTAGATGTCAAGTGCATGACGCATATTACACGCTAAATGTCACTAATGCCTCAGAAAGAAAATTTGCGGAATTGCTTATCAACTACACCAAGCGTGTGGCATCTTTGTGACAAGTAAAATGACAGAACCTCTTGTAAACTTGTTTGTTTGTTTTCTAAGCAATATATCAATATCGTGTAATCGATAAAAATTAAATAGTTCTTCATGACATGCCATCAAGGCCAGCGTTGGATTGGTAGGTAGTTTGTAGCTAAGTTATAGAGTTAATGTGTAGAATTTAAATGTAGAGGGTACGCATCTGCTTCTTCTGCTTAGACAATGATAACTAGTAGGGGCCCGGCTCGTTTTTTGTTTGGAAAAATTCTAATTTACCATCTCAAATTATAAAATGCAGGGTTGTATCGGAAATCAAAATCATCCTACACACAATCCATGGAGTTTTCCAGGTGAAAATCAAAATAATGATGGTTATCATTATCGCTAGCTGCGGATGAGTTAGCGTGATTGAAGTGTCTGTATTTGTGAAGCCCGCAGTGCTGCTCTTTTAAAAAACATAAAACTGTTATTGTATAAATCATAGATGTATAAATATTTACTTTACAACATAACAGAAATGTCTAAAAGCTGTTTTTATTATCTTGAATCTTTGAATTTCCCCAGTATTATCTATATCATATTCCCAATACCAATAAATTACGGATTAACTGAACAATTATTAACTTGAATTCCTTAAATGTTAGCCTTAAAATCTATTATACGTGGCTTTGAATTAAGCTACTCCTTTACATTAACTCCAAATACAAGTCCAGCACGGAATTGGAAAATTTCGAAAGTGCAGGCAGGCGGTTTACTATATATTGTTATGTTCCTTGAATCAAGAAGGTAGTTTAGACATGGACATGTACATACGGATTTAGATTCAACTTTTGAATATCTTTATGCGACTAATTGTAATTGTTGGGATAAGGTTAGGACAGCATTAGCATTCTCAAACCGGGTAACAAACGATCTTGTTACAATAATGGTTAGTTATGTAGATCGTTAGTTAGAAATGAAAAAAACTAAAAGTATGAGTAGGTTGATTTGGAGTTGATAGTCATGATGGAATGTGACAATTATAAACTCTTGTATGACGTGGCGGAAAAAGTTTCAGCGATATATTTAATTAATATTTAACCTATATTGCCACATGAAAGTTAACCTGGTATCAAACAATATTCAAAGTATCACAACTAAACTTGATAAAGCAAATTACTTACATACTAGACTAGACACATATACTATATACACATTTAGGAGATAGATTTCACATACATAATGTATTCCTATGTGAATAGTCTATATTTATGTTGAATGTGAATATCTGGATTAAAATTATTTGCCTTTTAGCAATTTCGTGGGAACTTGAGCACTCGACAGCTCAGCCGTTTTTGAGGATGGCATATTATGGCATAAAGATTTCACGGACTTTTGATCTAATTAACTTTGCTTTCAGAATCTCAACAAACCACCAGAGTTGAAGTCGAATTTGACATTGTCAATTTCTCATCGTATGTATTCAGTATTTGTATTACTCATTGTATCGTTGCGGTTTGGGAGGTATTGCCCAATACAAAAGTTTGGCTTGTATATCGAAGACTTTGGTCACTTTATGTCTTTCTCAAACGAACCTTTGATCTTAGGCGTATCTTGGCTAAGTAGAGGATCTATTTTTCGATTTCATGTTAATGCCACACTGCCTGGCAAATATATGTTTAAGAATCTCGTAGCTGCTAGCGAAATTATTCTCCTTTCTCTAAAAGTTCACCGTTCGGTTTTACGAATTGAAGATTGCAAAGTGCAACAGGCAGGCATAGCACTCGAAGCAGAAAAATGAGAGTGAACCTTCACGTCTACATGGTCATGTCCAGAGATTATGTTCTGGATTTTTGTGATCATTGTTATTCTTATGAAGCAAAAAATAATGTACAACGAACACTGAGCAGAAGTTTTGCACTTTTAAGACAATAAGGCGAAACCACTAACTCAATACCCGTCCGCGTCCGTAAGATATACCCTAGCCTAGGTGTGGTGTGTGCATATTATCATACAAGCAGTAACACTTCACACTTGAACACTCAATATGTATGGTACTATAGTCGGGGTAAATGGTGGTAAGCAAATGCGCCAACAGAATCAGTCTGACTGGTGAGACGAACACGATTCTAAAGGTAAATACATGAACCTCAGTTCTAGCGTCAGTTCTCGCTCGAATGCCGGTGTGGGAGCATCCCTATTGCATGTGCTGTTCTTAACCAATTTGGCTGCTGGTTCTTTTCCTCCGTAGAAGTATGTTCTCTCTTATGCAGTGTCTATCGAGTTACTTGAACCTTTCGCTGTATGCAACGCAAAACTATCTCTTTTTACATAAATTCTGACATTGGAATTTGTGCAGTGCTTTCAACAATGGAATAGCTGGACCCTGGGTGATCGTGATTCATATACGTTTTTTTATAAAATGACAAACAGGTGGTTTTGAAATTTCAATGTTGAAAGGTACCTTAGGCGTGTGTATTTCATATGTGAATGTTGTAAAAGTATCCTTCAGTGAATCGTATCGTATAATATGAAAAAATGAAAATCCACTTTGAGAACAATGTTTGAGATTGAGAGAAAGAGCAGACACCTTCATGTTTCGCAAGATATTATGTTTGTATTAGGCGTAACACGCAGTTGTGAAAAAATTTGGTAAATGTGCAACAATGTGACTTGTTAGTATCCTAAGTTCGGAATGAAAATGAATGGCGGAAAAGGTGTGGTAGTGGTTATTCCATTGATGGTGTAAGTTTGAGAAGTCTAAACGCTAGTCGTGATAACAAATTCGAGAAGTTTATGAAGTAACAAAATGGGAATTTTGGAAGTTGTCACTTGTATCGTCATTGTTCTCCCGGTGCTTGTTTTTGGAGACAACTTGGGTGAGCCTATGATTTAATTGCGTAATTTCTCTCGCTTATTGTATGCTAAACACTTGCAAACAAATCTGAAATTCTGGAGTAGATCACTAATCTCATATTCATGAAAGGCTCCTCATATCACATTGCTATGTAAAACCTGCATATTTCGTGAATTTAATTCATTCATTTGATTCTGGAGGGTTGCGTACTTTCAGGCATCCGCTACTCAAGTAAATCTCTTAATTAATAATACAGCCATGATCTTTACGCACGCTTAAAATATGCACCTACAAGTATGAAGTATGTGCATTTGCCACATTTCATTCATTCATACTCGCACTTTGTTTCGATGCTTACTCATAATGTATGAATCGGGTATGAAGGAGTACGGTTGTGTCTGTGTAAGCATGCTCCGCAAAGAAATAGCACATCCAGTTATATGATGTATAAATACACTCTAGTTCAAATCGCTTTTCTCTTTCTGTAAGTGTAATGGCATTCAACGTTCCATTCAAGTACGCCCATAGTTCACTCAATCTACTGCTTTACTTTACAACTTTTCGCATTTCTATTTCTATGCTACCTTGTGTTGTTACTTGCATTATATATAAGTTATTATAACTCGTGTTGAGTTGACTTTATTTAGCTCATTTTGACTCTTGAATTGAAAGAGTATCTGACAAATGCACTGCGGGCCATTTTCGCAACTCAACTCGTTTCCAGTTTCTAATCATGTGGCATATACGAATTTAGAATGAAGTAAAATTGAGCAACAGAAGGAGAAAAAATACAGAACGTCAGTCGTGATTCTTATAGGTATCCACCAACGATTCGAGCCTCACTGAACCTGACCGAACAGAACACCTAACACCTCAACAAACTCAATGAAACAGCTTGTTTGTGCAAACCAGAAACCACTGCACTGAACCTATGCAAATCTTACGACAGAGTAATTTTTCTCATGGCCATTTCCTTTTTTAATCTGCTGTAGCCATCAGGCTTGAGTGTGAATAAGTGTTAAAAATGAGAGCCATCGAAATATGATCATATTTGGTGTTCCATAAATGAGAAGTACGCCATCAAGTAAGTGCTAAAGGATGGTAACTAACTAGTTGGATCCATGATCATGATTCAGACAGACATTTGATTAAAAATTATGCACAACTAAAATATTGCACTCGTCTTCTTGCTGACATTAAAATTCAAGATCCTTGACACAAGTTTACTGATATAGTCCTCAAAAGTACAAACATGGCTGAGGTTGCAGTCTAACAAATGCGATATTGAGCTGCGTTTTGAAATGGGATGCGTATTAAGATTTATTGTGCCATTCGTATTGATAAGAAATTGTTTGCGTCTTCTCTTAGCATCAAAAATGCATTTATATGCAGTATAAAATCTATTTATCACTATCACTGTTCATGCCAGTCACTTGGAAAACAAACTTCATATCTGAAACTGCTTTTCAGCATTACGTTGAACGTTTAAAAAAGGGTTGCAATGTACGGTTGCAGTGGGTCTCTCTTAACTAAGCGGTTCATGAATGCAGCTCTCTGTTTCTTGGTATTAAGCATTTTGCTAAAAAGTTTAAATATGCCAATATTACTATTGACAGATTCTTGATTTGTAACATCATGCACTCTAGTGATTGATTACCCGAATGATTTTGTTATATTGATTGAAGATACCCCTTTCGCAGTAACACAAATTTGATTAGTGTGCAGCATGTGAGAAATGTGTGGATTCAACTGTGTAAAGCTTCCAAAGGTTTTGTGGTTTTCAACGGAATAATTTTTGGTAGTAATTGCCAGTGGGCTTTTTATATATTTACCTTGTAAATCCTCATGATTCAATTGAGACGAAACCACTTCGTCTTTTTGTCCTATTGATTCGTCAAGGTTGTGATGTTTGCAATAGCAGATTAGATGATCTACACAAACGAAATATGAATACCCTTTAGCATCCGTTTTTTGCAACATAACGAAATGGTTGAATATTACTGCTCTCTAAACATTTCAAAATCACTGATGTCGTCATACTGTGTGATTGTGAGATGTATCGCTGCTCTATGTTCCTGAAAAAATTACTTCACTGATTGAATACTAGTCTCGGCAAAAACACTAACTAGATGGCTGATGTAAGCTTTTTGAGCGATTAGGGTTTTTCTGCAAACTCACACGCTTACTTAATGTTTAGTTTTTATACGAATCATCGCTTACTCACCATGCTCCTAAATGTGCACAAACTATGGTATGGGTGAAAAGAGTTTGTGAAATGTCCTATCACAAAAGATATCACATATATTTTAACTGTTATCGTTTAGCGAAGTAATTACTTCATGGAAAGAAGTCTACTCCGTAGTACGAAGGCTTATAAAATGAGCCTGTTGACTTGAAAATCATATTTATGATACATACATGTACTCAATACATACGTAATTATCCCTTTGTTGATTCTGACTTTGATCTGTTTCACTATTCTTTAAAAAACGTAACCTTTTTTGCGATTTTGCGAACTAGTTATCCTTTCTTGCAATTGTGTGGTCACGTCATCGTCGACCGCTTGCATAATAACAGGGTTGTGAATAATGGATCGTTCTCTTGTTTACCATAAAAAAATATTGGTTTATCAGACAGTTTTCTTTTTCAAAAATACGATAATCCTCATTACTATGCTTCACGTCTCCTCTTGATAGGACATGAATGGTAGGTTTAGCGCTCCACCGAGTGTAGACGTAGACATATAAATATATGTACAACCTCTATCTAAGTCTTTTTCAGCTACTGTGTCTTTGGAATTGGAATCTTGTCATCTTGATGGGTGTTAATGAACACGCTCCTTTCTGTAATAATTTATGGAATATGTTATAAATCACGTAAGCTTGCTCTCCATGTGTCGTCCAAGCGTTTTCACGGAAAACTGGAACGCTCAAAGTTCTTTCTGAGCAACATAAATGTATGTAATCACAGGTTTCTGTATGTGTGGGTGCTTGGATTCACAGAATTCAGCAAATCCAGGGAGTTATATGCGCATAATACTTGTACTCTCAGTGGACACTGATTTAACTTTTACATTGAATTGCATTTTGCAACCTATACAACCTACATTTTTTCTTTATCAAGTATGAAATGAATGAAGGAATCATCGCACAAGTGTGTTTTTATGTAAACTAAAAGAGGTGCTAAATACATTATTCATAAATATGAGCTGCCCTGTTGAATTTGCACGTTTGACGAAATATATCGCTCCTCTACGTGCACTCATTTTAATTGGATTGTCAGCGTGTGCGTGCGGATTAGCACAAACAAATCCTCTCTGCTGCTGATTTGCTGATGCCGTTACTGTTTATTGCAATATATCATTGAGTCGATAATATCACAAAAACACAAACTGAAGGAAAAGCATTTACTTACGGCACGACTGGGCACCGTCCGTCACATAATTTCTTTTGTTATTTACATGCCAGGGCAGGTGAAAAGGTGTTATGACAATGTATACACTAACACGAGTTGCATTTTTATATTATGGTAATGCAATTAACTGGACCTTGGTAGGATTTAAATGGACGAAATTATAACACACCGAGAAAATGTGATTGCCGACAGCTTTACACACCTCATGGATTCTTATTTACTTCGTTATTCTCTCTATAATTTTCCTTGTTTAACCTAACTCCGATACATTTCCTTGACATGTATATACATATGTGCTGCCCATTTGAGTTGTAAGCTCATTGTTTCACAGTATCCGAACTAGCCAGTTCAGTTCCGCCATATCTTTCAAAGCTCTCTCCGGGACGCGTGTTGTATGTTTTTTCCAAACTACATTCTTGTAAATATCTTTTTCATCCCATCGTCCTGTCTGCAATGAGACAAATATTACTTGTTGAAGTTAACTACATGGCTTGTACGAAGTATCTTCATTGGTTAACTTATGTAAAGGCCATCATCGAGAGACATTTTACACATTAGTAAAAGTTATTACGCAACTGCAAGTGAAAACAGCTTGACTGTATTCATTCCACCACTTGGACTCAATACCTACTTAAAAACAACCCGAAACCCTCACTTTTACTTGGAATTTAAGTTTAAATAGTAGTTCAATTCACGAAGACGAACCTGCTATTTACGCACAGATGACCGATGTTGGCTATGGACTAAATACGTTTAATGGAAAGTACCATGCCATGTGGTTACAAGAATCTATAAATTACAGTCCAAGTGACTCGAATTCAATGAGCTGAATTTCGCCAGATTTCGTAAATTACAAAACTGTATGTGAAATATTCATTCTCAACTACTACAAACATTGATTGCAAGTTGCAATTTTGGATGACAAATATAAGCTCCTGGTGAAGATGACGTTGTGAAAACGAAGATGATGGCGGTCTTGTGACCAGGTAATTGTTTAATTTTTAATCTCAATTTTTTTGACGGATTTCTAACAAAATTTCTAATACACGGTAAGCTGGGTAAACGAATGTGCTTTGCTAAAACTGATGAAAGTAGCACATTTTAAACGAATGAAGGTAAAAATTGGAAAATAATATTTTTGCTATGTCGTTGTTGAACGAAATAGTTTGGTTACACTTCATATGCGGTGCGAATGAATATTGGGAAAAATTTGGACTTCTGAAAATGTATTGGTACATATCTTAAACTAGAAGCTAATTCTCGAAACAAGTCTCGTATTAGTATCTTTTATGAGAAAATTTACAACGTATTGCTTTAGGTTAAGGAACTTATTTTCACAAAATGGAATGATATTTTATATTTCAACTGATTTCACATCAACATAATTTATAGCGACCGAAAGTCTTCAATTTTTCAAGTATGCGTTACAAATGGGAAGAAGAAACTTGGGCGTGTTTCAATTTCTTCCAACATCTCAACTTGTCCTTCTGTTTTACACCATAGCCGAAACAATATTTTACGTTTTACTGTAAACTTACGAAATCATTAAATTAAATGGTAATCTATTGTGCGTTTTGAATGTACGTGTACCTAGCTGTCACAATCTCAAATTTCAATTATATTTACATGTGGCCATGCATTGTGCTATAATGGATCGCTTTCATGGACTACTCGTAATCTGAAGCAACTCCTTTCTCCAACGCTTTTCTCCCAGTCACTGTTGAATTCCTTTCGAAAGTACTAAACGGTTATCTTTATTTGTTTCAATCATTACTTCAGGTAGGTTTATATATCTTCATGAAAATTCCTGAAGAAAGGAAGGAATAGTAATATCGTATCAGTTGATTACAAATGTTGAGATGAAAATGATTCTGGGAAATGACATGGGCAAATGTCTGAATATGAAGTGTGAAAAGTCTTTCATTTGTTCCTCAAGTAAGTGTTACGAAATACATTTTTCCTCCCATCACATTTCCCTTCGTAAATCGTATTTGTGACGAAACTGAATGGAAGATGGCAATTCAGATCTTTCCCCTTGCGACCTTTTATTGCAACCTTGATTTTTATTATGCTATTTCCTTTGTGTGACCACTGATTTATCGCAGAGCATGAGTGGGGTTGTCAAAGACTTCACAATAGCAAATACGAAAATATTGCGGTAGCTTCCTTTTGTGATCTAACCATAAAACATAATGCGTCCTTCTAAAGACAATTTCAAAGCTACTTTTGACTTTTTTTCTCCGGTGGGGAAACGTGAATCTCGTGTGTTTCAGTTTTTTTGTGAAGCGATGAAGCTTTACATTGTTTTGTGGCGAGACGAAAGCATTTTCCATTACTTGGGACCTTTATAGTTTCTTTCGACTCTACGAAGTTTGGGTGCCCGATCGTTGATTGGAATGAATGGAAAACGCATTTCATAGATCAGCCGCCCGTCGACTACTAACTGGAAATACTTGAATGTGGGACAGGACAGATTTCAATGTGCATATTTGTTGATCTCTGTCCTGTTGACGTATGCACTTGGAAGACAGCAAACCTTAAAACTAAATACGCGGTTGGTAAGTTATTTTCCTGCGAAAATCATACCGTTATAACAGTCAATAGTAATATGATTAATTAAAACTTCGAACGACACAGTTGTCGAAATCCTTTATAACAGAAATCTTTGTTTAAATTCTAATTTTAAGTTTTTTCTCTACAAAGGCTAACTAACGAACAAAACCAAGCCTGACCTGTGTAACAGTGAACCCCAAGTCTACCTGGAAAATCATTTATTAAAACTTAGTTTGATGCTATCGTCATCCTCAACTCAAATGTGTAATTCATAGAAAACAGGACGCTTGTTCTGTAGGAACTCTGAGAGTGAATCGCAAGTAAAATTTTGTTCAATGCGTGTAATGTGTTGCCACTACCACATTTGGTTAGATATTGGGAAAACTAATACGCTCCACGAGCTTTGGGGCACGAAAATGAGTTTGGGAAAAGGAAGGAAGGTATTATATTGTAACCGAGCCATCATTCCCACGGGATATTTTCTACTTCCCTTATCATATCATTATTATGAGATGTATATACCAACGTGCAACATTAAAGTTTTCATATTTTTCACCCGCTATTATGCTCACAAAGAATTACTCTAGTCTTTTGGTAAGGTAAATTGTAATAAGGAAAAGAAAATAAGGATGTGCACTTATAGGCAAAAAAATGTATCTTTCTCGAGGATGACAGAGTTACATCTATCCATTTTCCATACCCTTCGTAAAGTAGAATGCATAATGTGGAAAAGTGCGTTCCGTTTAGATTTCGTTTCCATTTGGTTGAGGTAGCAAAAAGAATATTTTTGTTTTTACCCATAGGTTTTCACTCCATTTTTTGTCTTGGTAGTTTTTTATGATTATGATGGCTTCATTCGACAGTGGTAGAGTGAGTTGATAAGTATTACCCTGTGTGAGTAACAATCATTCTTTTGTTTATTCTTCTCAGCGATTTTTTTCTTCTGGTTTATTTTTACATGCCGTTATGCAACTGTACGCATAAAAGTGAGCACACGTGCTCTAAAATATCTGTGTTTACTCTGTAGACCCAAAACATCTATGTACGCGGTCTTGAAATTTCTCTTGATAATTTTCTCCCCATATTTTCCTATGAACAATCAACCCCTATCAACTTTTGATTCTCTGAAGAAACTCTCAGCTCTAGAGTATTGAAGTGACAGCGCAAGCAGTTCATAAATTTTGTACTTTTGCCAAGACAGGTAAATGTATACTTATATTTAGAGTTATGAAGGAAGAATATTGTTCTTGAATCTTTTGATATAAGACAACTTCTTATAAGGCAACGCATTCATTTGCATCGAATCCAGCATAAGTGCTGAAAAAATCAAAGCTTTATGTATGCAGTGTGTAGATCTTGAATGAAGGGCTTTGGAAACCAGAAAGAAACTCTCTTGCTTTTCCGCTCTCTTCTTGTTGCCAATGTCGAAGTGCATTAAGATGCTCTATTTTATCATATGCCTGGAAGGGGTCATATGCATCCTATTATTGCCTTACATGTTTTCCTCCAAAAACTTAATCACTAACGACTCTCTATATCAAAGAAAAAAGTACATGCTCAGGTGGTTCGTCTAAGAGAAAACCAGTCAAAGTTTATTGTTATTATATGTATAAAGGAGCAAGGCTTTTGATCTTCTCAGCGGATAACGAGATCACACCTCAGCAAATAATTTAACAATATGACAGCCCCATAATAATATGGTACACACACACTTAATGTTTTGGTATATACAATCTAGTCTGAAGCGACTCTAGAAAACTGAAAACACACTTCGGAAGCACGATGTATGGCTGGTGATCTTATACTTGCCAACTAATCCGAGTACAAACCTCTCCAACTTTGGAAACTGCATAAAAGTGTGGCAACTTTGCCACATTATGGAAACAACGTGACTGGGAAGAATATATATACCTTATTGTTTCATCTCACATTATGGACTTACTACGTTATGCAACTCAAGTTTCATATATCTGAATTTCTGCTGGAAATATGACCTATCTGTTTCAACAGTGTTAACTTTTCGACAACTGATACTAAACAACTGTCTACGGACATGTGGATATCCTCATGAATTACTTATATCGTAAAAGTATGCGGATCTCTGATTATGTATGTTGTGAAAACAAGCGGAATATTTATGAAAATACATTTTCTTCAACTTCCCTTTTCAAACCTATGATAAGCCAGACGATGGCTACCTAAAATTTAATCACAATATTCAAAGAGTGGACAAAACTATTGTTAAAACAATCCAATAAATACTGAGCTTTCCTTACGTCATCGCCAATTCAAACTGTTCACAACAATCATGGATTTTGATGTGACAGAAAATCGGACAAAATTTTGGAATATTTCTCAGAAATTGCTCTTTTACACATGCTTTGATCCTTATGACTAAATGCTATTAAGACAACGATGGTTATAAAATTCTACCGTGGATATGATACGTATGTACATTCTGAGGCAAAGATGAGTAATCAAACGGTATTCTAAATTGATTTTTTATCATTTCAGATGGTCGCAGCTTTCGCTAATATACGCATTGTGGATCTTGGGCTGGTGGAGAATTTTCGAGAGATCTGACTAAAAAGGAAAAATGCTAGTAGCTGTTAAGTTTATGGAATCTCCATACGCCCTAACATTTTCTTCATAACGACTTTTTTTAACCGAAACGAAATAGCAACAATATTATAATACTGGGAACGGCAACTTTGTGATGTTTATCGGACAAACTGTGATATTTTCGTTTGACCACGTGTTGACCTAAAGATGTTCTTCAATTATTGGAATTATGATCTCATATAATAATTTGTTCCAATGGTGCAATATATGCCTTGTCTTGTGTTCAGCAACAGATAAAACTATAGCTTTAAATAATTGACGATTTTATATTATCGCAACACGGAAATAAAAAACACGAATTTATTATACGATTTAGCATTTTTATCATGAAAACATAACACTATGCTTAAAATATGCGGACATATACACATACACCCACGATTTATTCGTACGCATTACTGGAATTCGCAGCTAAACAATTGTACAACGATCGAAGCAGGGAATATTTTGCGTGAAGAGGGACGAGCCTTCACTTTCAAAGTAATTGATGCGGTCTCCGTCTCGGATTGAATTACATTGTAGCATTTGATTGATGTATACATCTTCATACCGTCATACGCAAATATTGCATGAATTTTACAGAAACACATAAATTCGAGGCAAGCCCATTCAAAACTTTGCTTAGCTGAGATAAGCCTATTTTTTTCTTTAATGAATTACGATCACAAGACTTTTGTACAACCTCCTTTTCCTAGTTACTTGAAATCATTCCAGTAAAAAAAGCGACGGAATATTGTATTGTGACGCCTACCAAACGAAGAGCGTGAAAAAATGTTAACATCTTCGTGTAACTTAACACAAGAAAGAGGTGCCGAAAACTTTTCGGCGCAGACAGGTATCAGCTTCCTAACATGGGCCTCTACATGATATGTGGTGCCAGTTTGTTTGCTTTTGTCACTATTTTACAATTTATACCGGCATAAATAGTCGCTCTGATGAAAGATGCTATGTAGACGAGAAATATAATAATATCAATAGTTTATGACATTGCCAACACCGTATCCTGCTTCAGCTATAGACGCTCCAGCACATGTAACCTTCTCTGCGAGATGAGAATGACTAATTTCCTGTGAAAGCACCATAATTATTGTTTTTATTTACCATAACTTGTCAGTTCCGATGTTCAGCGCGGGGATAAAAATGCTGTATAGAATTATGTCCCGGAAGGTTCATGACAGACGCTAGGCAAGGTACTCACCGCATTTCACCATAATATTTTGTTTCTTGCTAAGTTTTTTTTTGCTCCGGTAAATGCGACCGCGCCCATTCGTATTACGTTTAGACTAGATCCAGGAAGACACCCAGGTACATTAAGGTAATTTATATATGAGTTTGGAATGCATGTGTGTAGAAAGGCACACTTCGTGATGCACACCACACAAGTGTCGACTGTCGACTTCTGTTCTACAGAGATATAGCTACAGTTCTCATATTCCATATATACCAAGTTCAGAGAAAGGGGGCAAAAAATTCCTGCAATGTGAAAGGGAAAGTAAGGAAGAAATCTCTTTGGAACTGGAATGATACCCATTTTTCTCCAGAATTTTTAGGATAATGAAGCGTATTGAAGCGCATTTTATAGTTGCGCAATTCGAAAACCTAAATAAAGGGACCAACAGGGTTCTGTTTATGTGATTATAAATAATTTCTAAGAAAATTTTCAGAAGCAGAAACTTATAGACAAAACAATATAACGCAAATACAGGATCCCTCCACGTGATTTTGTTCACGTGAATCAGTTGAAAAATTGTTGGGCGTTACCCTAAAAAATTCTTTCGTGAATCCATTTACTCGTATATGCACTAAAGCTCGTCCGTCTCTGTCTGACACTCTTAGATCTCTCCAGTTTGCTTCTCCATATGCTCCGAGTATATCAAATTGAAGTTGGGGGAGTTGTTTCACTGCGGCATGTGAGCGTGTGCCATAGTTCTGGTTTGGATGCATTACTTTTTTTGCTTTGTTCATAGCGGCTTAGCTTTGGTCTTTCTCGTGAACTAAACCAATTTAACAAGAGCAGAAAAGGCAACATTTCACATCATTATGTATCGCAGTACGCATCGAAAAAGGGCAACGGCAATGCTTGAAGCTAATGTCATTTGTATTGTGTTTGCGTAAAAGAGCCTATTTACGCAGCAGTAAACTGCATCTGATTATCTTTTCATGTGAATTGCAGTTACGTATTACTGTTATATCATGTTATCAGTCGAAATGATGAGGCGTAATTAGAATGGCCTTCAACCTTGGTAAAAAATCATGATGAGAATATTGTACATATCCTGAAATTATTGTTACCTTAATTCCCCTACAATAATCGCCTTTAACTATCCTACATATACACCTCTTTATAAGCAAACTTTCGTACGTCTTGAGCTTCCGTCTCTATAATGCTCGACGATTGACAACAATACGAATTATGATTTTGACTCAGATTTTCCCATGATCCAAGAATTTCATTGTCAGACCATGTTTGCTTATCAGAATATAAAAATATCCAACACATATTTAGGAAAAGCATTTCTTTCGTGGTTTCTTCAGCTTAGGGAAAAGTATATTATATGCTGTGGCGTATGTCACACTATATGCCCTTCACAGAAAGGAAAGAAAAATATTATTTTTATTCGTGGAGCTCTGCAGCATGTATCTCTCACAACGGGAATTCATACCCCATCCCCTCTATGCGGACAAGAAAAAATCCTTCATTGACAGAGCAGAGATGGATGTTGTCAGCAACTGTTTACTTAAGATCTGCTTGACAAGAAGCTTTGGAATATCGGATGAAAATGCATGTTCGTATAGACAGGTTATGTGCATTGTGCATATAAGATTCTCTGCCTTTGGCATAAAAAATCTCCTGTTCCATCTCCCTAACGGAGAGAACGTAGTGCAGATACAAAATTTTTTCAAAGAACATACTGTGTGCATCTCTCAATACTCATGAATGTTTGAAGGCATCATTTTTTACAAGAGCATAGCTTCGTCTCATTCCCTCAAGAATCACAAACTCATTATATGCATTTTGTTTGCCTCTTATAGAATTTTTTTTACCGGTGCAGTCGTTTTTTACAGAATAAAAAAGTTTACATGAACTCGTGAAAAGTTTTTTTTTCAAGGAGAGGCTCGTCTGCTCTCTACGAGAGCATCTTGAACAAACAGTGAAAGATTGTTAACTGCATTTGGAAATATTGTTGGAACCCTTTCAAATAATATATTTGTAGAAGAGGATTTTTATAACGTATATTCGATTATGATGTGCACTTTGGGGGAAATCGGTAGAAGAATGATTACTCTCGGAAGGGGTACTTGACATTATTGGCATTTGTTCGTTGTAGAAAAGGAAATGTGTTTTTAGGGGGTGGAAAATACGATTCCTGCTGGCGTACTTAGCAGATGCACGTGTTTGGTACTTCGTATGTTTTTTTTATCCTTTCCTAATTTCATTCCTCTGGAGAACCAGGCGTAGTCTCGTAATTATTTTGATTTCCTTTTTATTTTGGAAAGTCTGTTAGGTGGTACCTCGCTCTAATCAGTTGTTTATTTGTTGTTTGAAGTATGCATATGTTCGCATCATTCTAGAATTGCATGGAGTGCTGGCTGAGTAGATGAGAGGCTGGAATACATGAAAAGTTAATGTGGGAAGTGGAGTTTTTTTCTCAGAAATCTAGAAACGAGAGAGAGAGAGAGAGAGAAATCTCCAACAGACAAGCGTCATCATCATGATATCTTTGCTGGTAACGAACACACCTAGAAAAAGTCATTGTTTCTTGTTTCCGTATATAAAAGTTTTTTTTACTGGTGTACCAATAATAAATAGACACTAGATGCGTTCTTCCCATGCTATCCTTTGCTGTTCACAAGTTTTTGATATGAGCGATTATTTTTTTTACTTGAATACTTTCCATTTCCGTTTTTGTACACAGGATACCTGTACATCTTGAATCCCATATGGAACTGAAAGAATGATAAACTTGAAGTACACCAACGAAGCTATATGTGTCTAGAATGCAAAAAAAATGTTCATGAAATGTCCATTTATTTTTGACCCATGGAGTTGCATGGGTGGTTTCTACAACGGCAGATAAGGAGATAATGCTGGGATACGAAAGCAAGTTTTCCGACGAAGTATTTCTCTGTACCTACAGTCCAGCTAGTTAGTTGAAAGGAATTACTGAAGTGAGTTCCTGTCACTGTGGATTTGAGTGACATACACATAAGTATGACATGACATATCTATGCAATTTGCAATTGGTAAGGGTATGTTCTTGAATTGTAATTAGAAGTTTAGAAAGGCGAAGCTCTCATAATTTCTAGGTTGTATGTATATGTTGAAGATATTAATCAATGTGGCAATTACAGACATGCAAAAATATACTTGAGTTGAGATTAGTTTGTCGTTCTACTATGTTTTTTTACATTGCAGATAAACGAAATAAAATGCATGTATTTAAAATGCAACGTTGATACGTGCTCTGTGTACGGTTTTATCAAAAGCTCTCTGCTGGAGTTTTGTGAACCCCTGGTTTCCTTTCCAACTTTGCGACAATTCACAGAAACTTGGTGACTGTACTTCTTCTCGTGAAATCTTTTGATGTTGAATTGGCGAATTCTCTTAGGTCCTTACCAAGAAACTGATGGAAATCGTTCAAATTCCTGATTTTTTTTGTTTACTCAAGGGATTGGGGATTTTCCAATCAACTTTATATTTAAATATGCATTATGCATAGTCGAACATGCTTTATATACAAATTTTTGTACGGAGAATTATGAATTACCAAAATTTGCAGTATACATTTTTAGCGAACTTTTAACGTATTTACTGTTGATTGCATTTATCATTTTCTTCAGACAAACACCACAATGGTGAACAAGCGTCAATTTCACAGAATGACAAGATTCTTCAATTTCTCGGAATTTCATCACATTTTATTGTGGAAGCTTCATTTTACTGGCTCCAGCATGTCTGGTTTCTATCTTTAACCCTGGTCGTTTATGTCTAATTTTCAGTATAAAAATCACAGTTTATGTTTCTGGAATATGACTGCTTTACAGGGATCGTTTAACATGTAATTTGTTGCTTTAAGCTGTAGTTAGTTTACTTTAACAAAAAAAATACAGGGGTACTGAGAAATTTCCTGTTTTCACATCTTCACAGTTGCTTTTCCACTTTTAAAAAGCTTTTTATGGATTAAAACTTGCGTGTGTGTATTCTCGATCCCGTTTCTGAATCGGTTGGGTGATGCTGCTCCTCTCTCACGTATATGTTTACACAGCCAGAACTACTCTGGATTTATCTTACAACCTATTTGTATACGTCGTAGATTTGAACGGCTATTTAGACGAAGGGAAAACATGGATTTAGAATTTAGTTTAAAAAAGTTAAAAACTTTTTTTTCTGTGTAAACACAAGCCGCTTTTGCTTCGCATATGCATAGACGCTACACATGTTTTCTGTATTTCACAAGTTTATTCCTTGACTTTTCATGAGTTCATGTATACATTTTTTGAATGGTGAGTTTGTTGGCTTCTCCCCCGTCGTGTTTTGAAAACTCACTTTGGGAAAATCTTGAGTAACTGGAAACATTTATTGAGAGATGCAAAGAATGCTTTTAAAATGTAAGAGAGCAGGCAAGTGCTTCCAATACCCTTTTACCGTTCTAAACACATATAATTACCCAAATGATTCATCTTTGGGTTGGAAGTCCTATAGCCAATGAAATGAATGAGTGCAACCACATTTTGACACTTTATTAAATTCCACTTGGGGTGCAAATTTTCGTTGCATGAATATGACTTCTGCGCGCATTGTCAACTTTTTAGATGGAGAAGCTTGATCGTTTCGGTTGGGTTTGGGTGTATAAAATGAAATGGGATTTATTTTGATGAAGTGACATGTGTGTGACATCTGAACTTTAAATATGGCATGAAGTATTAAATATGGTATTGTCTCCTTCAAATAAGAATTCATCATGGTCGAAATTCTTAAAAGTTTTGTGAGGAAAGTCGCTGCTAGCAAAACTGTTTTCGCACAAACCTTTGCGTACGTACGTGCACAGCTCTCAAAGGAATAATTCAAAGATTCAAAGGGTAAATGTCTTGAAGTCTTGAAGACGAAAATCTATTACAAAATGTGGATACACTGACTTGTAATTTATAAGGTGTGATTTGCAAAATCCGACTACATATAAGGGAATTTTTCAATGTAATACTAGCCATAAGAGATGATGATGATGTGCGTGAAGCAGAAGATATTATCAAGCGTGAAAATACTTTTTCACATTTTTGTGGAATACTCCACGTGCCGGTGTAGATCTCTGTTGAAAATGTTCGTAAAACGTACATCTTTTGAATCTTTCATACTTTGTTTCAAACATTTTTTTCTAGCGCTATGCTTTTAGTGAATATTCGTTTTGCAGATGAAGATGCGGGTACTCGTGAACCCGCTGTATCATACATCTTCACTTACGAGAAATCCTCGCAGTGTCAACGTTGTTCATGAAAAACGAGTAAACTTACGCATTTCCAGTTATACTTTATGGGACATTTGGTTTCTGGGGTTTTCTCCTTGTTTTGTTATACAAGATGTAAAAAAGTAAAGGGATCTAGCTGAAGACACTAAGATTCTTTTTAAAAAGTGTTTTTGTTTCTGCCGCGTCATTTTCCTCTCGCAATACCGGAAAGAAGTGTATTTGCTGAAGATGTCCAAATACTGCATGCATCGAAGTCACATGAAACAAAGATGTATGCAACCTAAAGGACCCCTATAAAAAGTACTTGCATATTTTCCTTAAGGGAGCAACATTACAATATTACATTACATTACGTTCATGTATATAAGCAGTGACATGATGTATGAACGTGATATTTACATGTATCCAGCGGATTCCCCGTTCGCCATGCGTACTTGTTCGGCAGACGAAAGAAGAAACTTTTCGCCACCTCCAACCTCCACGAAAAAAAAAGTTTTCTTATCAGCAGAAATGACTAGCTGTTCACTTGCTCATACATGATATCCAACTATCCAACCAACCCCCTCAGAAAAAAAGTATGTTATTTTGGTTTTGCCTGTTACCACTTTGTCATATCCTCTCTGTGGCAATCATCATGTTTACTTCGCTGGAAGTAACGTGTCACATTTTCCTACTATATCCTCTCTCGAACACACATACAACTGATTTGATTCCGGTATGTGTAGTAGGCTAATGGTTTGCTACTTTTCCTTTTTATACGTTACATTACCTTAATACTTTGTGGAGGTGGGTCGTTAGATGAGCTCCGGATAAAAGATATGTATCTTTCTTCATAGTTCGCGAATTTTTTGGGCCATGTTATATGTATAGATTGACAAATATCTTTAAGGTAACAACGAAGTGACAAAGACATCAAAGTTGTAATAATATATTACATATTCTGTTGAAGGTGCTTTCACATTTTTTCACTTCCTTCGTTATTCCATTATCTTCCGCCACCAGATGTAAAACTATGTGTGTGTAAACCAAACCCGAACTTTCTTTCAACTTCAACTTGCATATTGCCCTTAGGCAAAAAGGATATAGATTTGCAACTGCTCTTTCGGATAGTTCATCAATAATTTTACTACTTTTTCGTATTTTCGCTACTAAAGGAGATTGAGCTCTCTGAGATTGGATTCTCTCGAAGATGGCTGAAAGCTATATATAAATGTATAAATTGTTTCCCGGAAGAGGAGCAAAGGTGGCTTATTAACAAAAGGCAAAGTTCAACTTAATAGCATCAAGATTCAAGATGTTTGTACATCACAACGTAGCAATGAGTCGCCTGTAAGTAATTGGCTAAAGGGGAGAGAATAGAAGAGTATATCTTTTGTATGAAATATTTTGCTACTTTATCAAATATGTATTTAGTGGTTTACGGACCGGTAAATATCAAAGCAATCCCTTATCCCTGCCCACCAGCAAGAAAATCTATCCATTCTAAACAAAAACTTCCCGAGAGAGATTTTTCTTATTTTTCTCATTTTGAGTCGTCTATCTGCCTTGTTTGTGCCCTCAAAACGGTTTCTTGTTCAATCTTATTGGCACAACTCCCTGGAATCATGTCCATCGAGAGAGAGAGAGAGAAAAAAAAGTTTGAATCATCCACTGTGAAAAGTCTCTTCAGGAATTTTCCCCCAAACCCAGTCAAGTAAATAACCATTGATCTTTCCTGATATGTATGCACCAAGCACATAAGGCATATAGTTATTCACTTTGGTGCACACTCACAAAAAAATATCTTGCTCGCTTATCCTTGCAAAAAAATAGAAGCTCGAACTGCAAACATTGATCGGGTTATATGCGTCCATTCATTCCTCTGATTTCACTCCAAAACTATCACCTAGAATAAGAGCAGATTTTTCTTCGCTTTGTGCCTCTCTCTCTCTCCCTCCAAGAATGTACATAAGCGAGGAAGAAACTTTTGAAGTATCCACAGCTTTGTACTATGTGTATAAAACTATGAAACTTATCCAGGGAAAGTCTTCGTATTCCTCTAAGCTTGCATTTTTCTAGAAATATAAGGTTGGCGTACCTAAATCACTTTTCATGCTTTTACCTATGACTTACAAAGTTTAACATGTTTTCCCAATAATACGTCCTCTTTGTGTATCTTACGTTTAGATATATGATTGGCGTGCGTGTGTGTGGAATCCCCAGTCTTGTGAGGTATTTTGACTTGATTTTCCTCCAATTCATCCTTACTTTCTCTTCCCACTAACAATTCAACTTTTTTTTCTTCTCTCTACCTAGTCTTGTGAAACAAGCGTCTACTCATACGATATTATTTGTCTTTTGGGACATTTTCTCCCTCTTTCGTTTCACTCACGGTCACGATAGTAGATAGTGAAAAGTCTCCTTCATGGAACAAGCTTCCACTCTAACTTCCTCTGTCTCTCTCTGTCTCAGTTTTACATTCTCATCACGGAAAAATGTAATAAGTCTCTCACTCCTTTCTTTTCCTCCTTTTGTTCCACACACTAGTGTAATATCTCAAACAAGTCTCTTCTATTTGCGCTTGAAAAAAGCATCTCTCTCTCTCAACCTGAAGTTTGTTTTAGGGGCGAGTCAATGCCATGCTTAAGTCAATGCTTGTCAAGCAAGAAGGAGGACATGGACAGAGAAGGTAGTTCGTAAATATGATAATCTGGTTGTGGAGGAAGCAGTGAAGCAAAATTCATCTGTAAGCAACATTCTAACCGTTTTATTTGGACCATGTTGGAAACTTGAAAGACAACAAAGTTTAAGACACTGATCAGATCTCTTAAGCCATTTAATACAGTCGACTTGTGTTAAAATGGTTGACATATTTTCCACTCTTGATTTGATGCCTAATCAAATTGGCTTGCTACCTGATACCTACCTTAAATCCTCTTTTGTGTGTATTCATTTTGCGATAACTGAGTTATCTATAGAATCTATATACTTTCGCATTCACATTGTTGCAGCATTACAATATATATGGCTTATTTTACACTGACCACTTTTATCTGTATTTCTAAGAAAATTCCATTGGTGCTGCATGTTTCGCAGACTTTGTATCAGGTCCGGTTGGAGGAAACGGAAACGCATATAAAATCGTAGTGATTTCCTTTCACCACTTCCTTGATACCAACACCAAGGAAAAGTTTGTAAATTTTCCCTTTTTCCTTTTCTTTAAAAGGGTTAATGGTAATGGCGTGTGGCCCAAAATAGTGCTCCAGGTAAACAACAACCTCCAAAACCACATATTCCACTCAGATAAAAATAGGCTATTTTGAGAAACATTTTACACTTTTATTTATTCCTGCATAACATGAATTTGGGATGGTATTTTTGATGCGCTAGGAAAATATGTGGAAAAAACGGACGAAACAAAAAGAAATATATGTGGGAGTTGTGAGTGTGATACGAATCATTTACAATCTCCATCTCAAAGTTTTCTCTTTTTTTGATGTGACGGTCTCACTGGAAATCAATTTAAGCCCATAGGTCTCCAGACTATCAATGAGATGATATCACCCGTCCGTCCGCCTCCGTCTCTGAGAGTTGATTTCAGCTTGCGTTCGTATGTGTGTGTGTGCGGTGGCCGTAAGCAAATTGTAAAGTAAAGGATGATGTGCCATATGCCCTAGTTTCTGCTTTTTTATCGCGAATTGGAACGCATGACCATTTTGCACTGCATTTTCTTTGAGGGAGGTATGATATATGATCTTTAAACCGAATTCATAGCCCTCCTCTCACAATAGCCAGATTAACCACAATGTGCGTAATGCTACACCAAACTTAAGCTTTAAATATTTGACCATTACACATTAGGCAATTATGTGCACATTTTTCCACAAATTTTTAAGTACATTGCATATTCATTATAATTAAGGGTTTGTGAATGTCATGAAAATTTACTTTTTGTATGATGCTACAGATACTACGTCAGCATTTTCGGGTATTGTGTATATGCTATTTCATAGGATGCACATGTTTCATTGTGGCACAATAAAAGACTCGGATTTTAAAGCAGGAACTTGTTTGCTGCTGTTTGCTTGCAATGTATGTAATTTCACAGTTTAACGAAATGAATAGCACCTGTACAAAATACAATAAAAGACGAACGTTTTGCCAAGTCCACAAGCATTTACATATTTCTTTTTCATCCCCTCTGCCCATTTCACCCACTGACAGCTCAAAGCTTGTAAAGAATACTGATTGACAATAGTCCAGCCAACACAAGAATATGTATATATCTTTTTACTGCTAACCACATTTTTGAGGTTTTCTAATTCAAGTGTTATGATTATTGATGCTTCTGCCCTGCTAAAACATTTTTGTTGCGTTTTCTCTTCGAATCCAAATCCAAGCCAAGTCGAAACTCGAGAAATGGAAGTGTTGCCGAATGGTGTTAATAAAACTTGGGTATGATGTTTGACTTTACTTGTGTCGGCGATGTATGGAACACAATGAAGAGGTAACTGTTACACGTATCTTATGCATATGCATTCGCTTGTGGTATCTTCTCATCTCATTTTCCGTGGGCTGTAATTGTCAATGTCTCGGAAAACATCAGCCTTTTTAAAATGAAGGCAGTAGACAGAAGAGCAACGTCTGGGCGTGTCTTTTCCTGATCTTAATATGACAACTAAAGTGTCAGGTTGACTGGACTGGAATCAAGTCAATGTCTATGATTTTTTTCGCTTGTGAGTGAGACCTGAATGAGCCTTCTGGTGTAGTAGAAAAGGAAGGGCATTTCATCGTTGAGAATGAAATGACGTTGTGCATCTCAAATGTAAAGTGCCCTCTTTTTTGGTAACAATTGATGGAAATGGATGAACATGGATCAGTTATACAATATGAAATAGGCAAGTAATAATATACTATTACAGTGTCTACGCCAATTGTACATCTATGTTATTACGACTCCAGCCCCCAACTAACAAGACTCGGTACGAGAAGGACATGAGCATACGAGTATGATCCCATGAAATAACAACAAAGAGGATGTTGTTATATGATCTTTCTGGAGATATGACGAAGTAAAGCAAAACTGACTGTGACTTTTCTTCGGAGTATGAAGTATTTTAGAATGTGATAAACCTGATAAATACGAAAACTTACTTTTTTAGTCACCGAAAATATTAAGACTGATTTGAAGGGATTCACCCTATTTATATGCTCCAGCCTACTCATCGTCAGTGCAGTTAATGTCAAACACGCTCCATTGCGCATTGTTGATGTGTCGTTTCTTTTACATGCGTATAAATTAAATATGCTGCTGGTTCTTAAATCACATATGCGCAATGATTAAATTTTGGTTCAAAGAACTTGGGAATAATTTCTATTATCATCAAATATTATATCAATTTAGGATTATTATACTGTCTAATGGTCTAGGTCTGGAGCTGGTTGGATATTTGAAAGTTACTTTTTGTCTGTAACTCTACAGTAATATGCATTCATTGTATGAATGCGGGATATGTAGAATATCGTACTTACACAACATCGCCTTCAGGGAAAATTTAGCTGAAAGAAATGAAGAGAAAAGGCAATAAGGAAGAAACAAAACATTCATAACTTATTTTGGCTTTATGTATAGCCGCTTCAGGTTACAAGAAAACCATGCTAGAGCCAGAATTCGTTTCTTTTTGTATCTTTTGATTATTATTCATTAGCGATGGACTGACGCTGTGTGCATTCACATGTAAATTGGAATGCGTTAGTGTAATTTGTAACAGTGTAGTAAAAAATGCACGCGTTTATATTGATAATGATGTTACTTTGGAGCACGACGTGCGTAATGCAAACATATCAGCTTGACGTTTGTTTCTGTCATGATATGAACACCATATTTTTTCTTCGTTGTGGTTTTTTTCTGGGTGTAGAAAAAAGTTGCTTCAGAACTTCAGAGCCAGTCGAACCACAACTTTTTCAAAGCTCGTGAATGCTATTAAATTCCACACAATGAATATTATACCGTAATCAGAATACGTGTGTTTGGCATATCCGCTGTAGCAATTTCTTCATTCAATTTCTTCTTAATTCGGAAGAGTGTATAATTATTATTATTCCCAGTATTTTCAGGAATGTTGCGTAATCTGATGAAGGTGATAAATTGTGTGATAAATTATAGAAAAAATGACTAAATGAAAAGTATGCATACGCACACTACCATAACCGTACAAATGTGAACAAGGTACATGAATAGTTCATAGGTTACACTTACATAATTCACAGAGTGGCTTAGGATTAACTGATCAAGATCATGGATGCTCAGTTTATCTTTATCTTCAGGGCATTTTTATAAAAGTTTGGCATTCTTCAATTCTTGAATGAGCGTTAGGAGACTAGAATGAGAAGTGGACTAGGAAAGAGAGGGTTACTTTTTACACATGACACTTCAGCAATAAATGGGGATGCAACTTGTCACCTTTTTTCCACCAAGGCAAACTGTGAAAGTATAAAAAGCCTAGTTGAACAGCAGCAACTCATTGTTAGCAAGTAGTACTCGTAAACTTTTTCCGAAGCAAAAAGTTTCTGAAAGGTTTTCATGAAGAAGAAGAAGAATGGAGAGAAAAGCTTTTATTATTGTGTGCTTAGACTGCTCGGCGTGTACGCTCTTGTCTCAACAGTCACCGCTGCTCATACATTTAATCTCCGGATTCCAATACAGCTTTTGGTTACTCCGTCCGGGTCCCTTTTTTGTATTGTATTGTAGGTATCAGCAATCCGAAGGGTGGATAGTGATAAGCGCCTTACGCATTGGTCTTTATTTTATTAATTTTCAGAGTTTGCAATTCCATTAGCATACAGCCACTTACGTGTTTGCCATTCCATTCATTCCCCAACTCATACAACTCACTAGTTCAACTCACAAGTAAATGACACGACACGAGCAAAGGAAAAATGAATATGGTTGCACACAAAAAAGATGTGAATAAAATGAAAAAGTATATTGCCCCAGAGGTGGCAATAAATGACAGTACAATTTGTGTAAGATGCACACACATCTTACGTGGTGGCATACCTCGTCCGTTGAAACATTTTCGCCTACACGAAACTAAGTGTGAAAGAGAAGACTTCATCATACTCACTTGGGAGAAATGGTGTATCAAATTATTTTTATTATTAAAACCTGCCGTTAGCTACTTTTTGAATTTGGCAAGAAGAAGAAGAAGATGAGCGAAGGAAAAAGTTAAGTGGAGAAAATTAAAGACGGGAGAGACTTTTTGCCCTTTGAGCAAAAACTTAACTTTTTAAGCTTCCTTATCCTGGAACCCTTGGTCTTGTATAGTAAGTAGTCATCTCATCGCACCCAAAACTCCAACCACTCCAATCCCAGTATATTGCCAAAAAAAGAGTGGAAAAAGTGGAACTATACCGCGTGTCTATATTATATGCTTTAGGTCGTTTTTTGTATACGGCTCAACTCTATGTATGCTCGTTCACATTAAACGAGTCGCTGCTACTTTTTCATTTTTATGATGAAAGTTGGCACAGTGTGTCATACAGTTAATCTTGGTTTATATGAATAAAGTCATGTTTGCTCATTGCTCTTGAGAGCATAATTGTAGTTAGTGTTGTAATAATGAATTTGCAATTCATGATATATAATAAGTGAACTGTCACCATTCATTATTTTCTAGGGTAGTTTGGTAAACACGATTTTTGATTGTTTTCCCCTCTCGTCCCAACTCCCAACTTTTTTTTGGTGCATCGAAGCACGATAAACGTGGTGCTTGTGAGTAAGAAAAGAAGCTCACTTTCTTTATATCTCGCGTATAATTGCAACGCATTTTCATTGTTCACAAAATTGGCGTGTACGCGAGTACAAAACACAGTGCCACTGTTTTCAGAAAATAATATATATTTTTTCATTGTTTCGAATAAAGCACCACCGGAGAAAGATGAATATAATAATAGAATTACGATAGTATCTGTAGATGTGGTTTTATGTGTATGGTTGTATGATGCAAACTTTTCCGAAAGATGCCACACGAATCTTTCTTAAGACGTCAGAAAATTTATGGAAATCAGTTGCCTTACCGGTGTTTCTTAACTTTTCGATCTCTATACAAAAACTTGTTATAGTTATTTGTCTAGCTTGACTTGACGGTGGCTGGTGTTGGTGTTCTTTTGGGAGCTTGACCTGTGTGTAGGTAGTCGGCTCGGCTGAAAACTTTCAGTTTTCAGTTGTCTTTTTTCGAAAGTAATTTACCTTCTTAGTTGCCGTCAGCTTCTTAGTTTCTTTTCACTTTTTTGGGCTTCGCCTTTCACGCTTTGTTAAAGTGAATATGAATAGGATGTAGAATTATTTTGTTGCTTTTATGCATATTCGTGAGTTTGCCTCCGGACCTGTAATTAAAAGAGACAAGGCTCGTTCTATTATATACATAGAGTCACACGTTTTGTGTTACTATTCGTTTTCATTTCAGCTTCCCTTGTTTTATTTGTGGTGTATGTCTGGTCAGGGTAGATGTGAGACAATTCTAATTATTTATGCATATTTATAATTTAAATTTGTAATAAGAAAACAAAAGCAAATTTTTTAAGTTTATGCTAGTTTCCGCGTGCAATTTGTCGAAATGTCTAATGTACGACGGCGTGCAATAAAAATAATTTTATTTCTGTGTGGAAATCAATGAATAGGTTGTGTCTCACAATTCTGGTGCAGTCTGTAATAATAAAGAACTCGAAATACTTCAGTTTAAATCGATAACCATAATTTTTGCAGACCACCGTGTAATTACAGTATAATGGACAGCATATAACATCGGGAAACAAAAATGTGTTCCTTTTGGACATCCAAAAATTCCCTTATTTCCTCGGAGTTTCACAGAAATAAAACTATTTCATTCACTAAGATTCCAATTCAAAGTCCATTCCAAATTGCATTTTCATTATTCTAGCCTGGCTTTACCACTAAAGAAGATTGAAGCACGCATATGTTGCGATAATCCTTATTCTTTGGTTCCCTCAACATAGAATACATACACACAGCTTGCAATTACTGTAGAAGAGAAAGAGTAACCAAACCAGTACATTATCAGCTGCAATTCTCTCAGAAGTCTAGCACATCACAGTTGCTATCTGGAAAATGGATCATAATCTAGTTTGGATCAACATGAACGAAAGGAAAGCTAAAAATCATTTCACGTTATGGAAGCTCATTAACGCACAGCGTGAAATAAAAAGGGTGGAGGAGAAGGAAAGTTTTTACACGCTAAAAAAAGAATGATGGCGAGGCGATGGATTTTCTGTCCTCCACTGCTTTTTAGTCAAGTTGTTTGTGGTTAATGGTATGGTGTAGTCGTCTCGAATCTGGAAAAAAAAGAGATGAGCAAAGAAAAAGCTTCATTTCATTCAAGACCCATGAGAGCTTTTTAGGTTATTTGTAACTTGAACACTGCGTTTATTACAGTATTCCAGTCTACTTCAAATATTTCAGAAGTATACAGCGAAGATATCATTTTGAAAATACTTAGCGCGAGAACATGAGTTTAATACAAGTTTGATGTACAATTTTCTACTGTTGATTGTGAATGTATGAAACTAAATGTGCGAAAAAAGGTGAGAGCAATTTACCTTCCATGAGCTTTAATATGCTTCGCAAGGGTAAGACTCTACCAACTCTACTCATCTAGCTACACAATGCGCAATGGATTTTTAATACTTAAAAGATGTGCCTCTCTCCGACAGGATTATTAATGACTTGGTTTTGATCTTCATACCCTATCGAATAAAACGGTTGCGTGTTACGAAGAAATGCGCTATTCATTCTTCTTCTTTTTTTTACATAACACTGGGCCCGGGTGCTGAGTAATTGATAGATTTTCCTGTGCATAAACTGAATTAATCAAGCCAAGAAAAAAATCTCCACACGCACTTATTTGCAATTCAAACACCCATAATTAATACTAGACTAAGACGAAAAGTTTTGTCTGCATTTGGAGGCCGCATTGTGTTGCGTGTGTGTGTGTGTGGCAACTTCATCTCCACATGAGACTGATTGGCGATCAGAGAATCATTTATTATTCGTAGCCATTCACTAACTTAAGCGAATATTATATTTGTATACAAATATTTCCTGACGCAAATCACAAACAATAAGATTTTCTCCATGGATCGTCAATATACTAGCAAAATCACAATGACAAAATTCTGTACGATGCAGAATTCGATTCACACCTTGCAATCGTGTGCAATACACTGTGTACACATTGACATCTCTGATTTGCAAGAGAAATAGTGATTGCGCATCTCCTTAGATATATTTTCCCCCTGTTATATTTAGCTCAACGAAGCCAGGTATGATTATGCATTGTAATGGGATGCGCGATTGTATTCAAATCAAGCGAATCTCAAATCATCGTGTTTAAACACAGTCAATTTCTGCACAGCGACAATTTCACGTGTTAATATTTGAGTTATTGTGAACTTTGTGTACGGGATTTATCTTGTCGAAACCTTGTGTCGATAAACACAAACAAGGAGGTATGTTCAAGAATGAAAATATTGGATGGTAAAAAAGCTTTGTGTGTTTCTTACTTTAAATAGCCAAACGCTCGCGTATCACCTTCATCTTCAGATCTCTTCACCCATAGACACTTGCTGTGTGCACTCCCAGTTGACTCTCTCAAAATCTCATCACGAGCATGTTGAATGGGGTCAAAATGCTAATCACATTATGGTCATCAACCGATCATTCACTACATGACTGCTGCCGACTGAAGCACCCGAGCCCGTGTCTGTGCGGGCGAGCGTGGCTAATAATAATAACTTTTAAGAATGGAGAGATCTATTATGAGAGTGGTGAACCACTAATCGTAAGCACTACTTCAAAAAAATGCTTGTATTATATATACCAAAACATGTGGATAGAAAGAAGGTTCTCCTTCAAACTAGGGAACTCATCTATACCATTTTTGGCTAAATTGAAAACGGCATACAGAAGATCATTGTTTGCATTTTCGCATTCAATGATTATTATTTTCTTACGTCAGCGAAACAAGTACATTGACACTGACGATGAGCGAATTAAAAAGAGAAGGTATATAGAAGGTCGAGAAATGGTAAAGGACACATCGTCAAACAATCTTTCATTTAGAATTGTCTCCGAACGAGTGAACAAAAAGATTTGAGAAATGAGTTGAGCTATTTAAAATATTTAAACTATGCTCGTTTTCCAATTTAGGAACTCTTTTTTCATGCCATTTTATGTAATTGCTAAAAGAGGTTCTATAGTTCTAAGAAAGGAGGTGATGGTAATGCGATGAAGATTCCATATGAACTCAACAAGAAACAAAGTATTTAACTGAGAGAAAAAATTTGTTGTTGCACTTTCAGTTTCAGTACCATTTTCATTGTCGGTAAACTCTTTGTTCACATTTTTTTCTCGAAAAGGAAAATCTAAAAATTCAATTCACCAGTTGAAAGCAATTTGGGGTAAGTGTCGCGACCTCTTTCTTAACGACTTGGAATCGCACATGTATACACTCTATATTCTTGTACATTTTGTCTTGTTTTAAAAAGAAGAAGGGTGAAAATGGGAAACTTATGTAATGCTGCTCCAATGTCTCCTCTCCAGAAAAGGTCTTCCGATGTAATTATTGCTGCAAATGAAGTGCTAAAACTGAGCAACCAACTGTGACTTATAAGGAAATGCTACATCATCCTTCTTTATTGTATAGTTCTGGAATGGAACACATGGAGGAAGAATCGTCTACAATATCTCCTCACATTTTTTCCTCTCCTCTTCATTCTTGATAAATGTGAAACAAAAGGGTTAAGATTCCTCCTTGTAATTTCCATTATTAGAAGATCTTTTAAAAGTGACAGATGAAATCTCATTTCTTTCCTACTTTTTTTCCCTCTTCCTTTCTTCCCGTCAAGTTGACATTGACGGCACACAAGTTGAGGTTTCTCTCTCTCTCTCTCTCTCGCTCTTTACGTATCTTCACCAAAGTAAAGTCATGTCACACGAAGCGTGTGGGCATGCAAACAATATACATCCATCTTGCTGCCGCGATAACATACTACTTACTCCAGCACATTTTGCATGAAAGCATGTAAAAATTCTTTTGATAAAGATCTTTAACTGGTTTAAGTCGGAAGGAAGTTAGACAAGAGAATGTAACGAGTGAGTTGTTTCTCCTCTGCTGTGTACAATTTTCTTCGGAGAAGGAATACTTTAAGCTTGTTGAATACTTTGAACTTGATTTCTGTGACGAAAGAAAGGAAGTAAACCTGCTGTTTGCAGCATTTGCTGTTTCTCTGTGAATGTTTATAGCTTCGGTATATTTCAGGATATCTTTATTAGTGGATTTCGCCTTCCTTCGTTTAAGTAAGTCAACTGACAATAGCTTGACAAACGTGTTAGTTATGTGTGCTTTGTAAAAACTGCACGTTGCGGCTGCGGCTGTGAAGACAGACTTGTGGCGTGGCACAATTGTGTACAATCTGAAAGTCTTGATATATGTAACGTACCTTTTTTTCATGAGGAAGACGTTTAGAAGACTTCAATCTTGATATAAAGTCGTTCGGGTTCTTATTTCTATTTTAAAGCGAATGAAGGCTTCGCATTCAGCAATTCAAATGCAATATAAGTCCTCAAGATTAGCTTTGCTGCATGAATTGAAAGGAAGCTTGATGCGATTGTGTACGAATAAGACAAGTTGCGCAATTCTGATTTTTCGTGTGCTTCTTCCTCAAGAACTGTTTTGGGTGTTGTGGGAGTACGTCTACCGATACCCCGTTAGACCGCCAAGCCTTTGACTAGGAAGCACGTTCCTCTCATCACCAACC